>BGNK01002166.1:0-5000 GCA_003297005.1 Symbiodinium sp. clade A Y106 | reverse complement strand
CAAGTACATACATACATACATACATACATATATACATGCATACATACATACATACATCACAAGTGCATCTATTCATTCATCCATTCATCCATCCATCCACCCACCCACCCAGGCATCCATGTATGCGTGCATGCATGCATACATACATACACACACACATACACGCATGTGCATGGATCTATCTATCTGTCTGTCTGTCTGTTCGTATGTCTGTCTGTTTATCCATCCAGCCGTCTGCTATCTATCTAGCTACCTACCTGTCTAGATATCTAGATATGTATCTGTCTGACTGAGTAACTGTCTACGTACAAAAATGTGTAAACGTGCATATATATATATATATATATATAAATAATGCGTGTGTGGGGGTGTGTATGTGTGTGTATATTTATATGTACACATACGTATGCATGCAACATACATGCACATCGACAACACCAATATTCTCAGCTAGGCCACTGCTAGGGAGGCCTCGCGCAAAGTAGGGCATTGGCCCGGAAGCGTAAGGATTGTCCTCCGAGAACGGAACTGGCCCATAGATCACGACATACGAGGAGATGCTAGCATCGGCACTTGCAACCAATATTCTGGATTCAACTACTATACCCTCCTCAAGTCGTGGTTCTAGAAGCCTGCTTGACGATGATTCAGATTCACTTGCCTGAGTGCAGCAAGGACATGGCAGGATACGCACGGAAGATAACATGAAAGTGCTTCGTGTCGGATGCACGTCGGAGGCAACTGAGATGATAATGCATCTGGGTGTACAGCACGCAGCAAGTGTACTGACAACCACGATTGTGATGCCGATAGTTGCAACAGTCATGCTACTAGAACATTGGGATTCCGAATCGTTGCAATCTTCGCAGAGGCGGCAGCAGCAGCAATGGTAAGAACGCGCCTGGTAATTTCGCTTGCAAGATGTAAGAATACAGGTGGTACGTGCGACAGTCAACTCGGCGCACGTTGACGGCTGCGGTCCTTGTCCATGATGACTTCGAGGTCATTTGTCCTGGAGGCGAATTTCGCCAGATCAACCACAGCCTTCCTAAATTTCTAGGGTGCCACTGACCTGCGTGAGAGCACCACGTGACCCAAACTCTAATAGCGCATCAAGCTGAAGTACAAAGCTCCGTAATCCTCAAGCATGCACCACGCCTAACGTCATGCTACGCTCAAACTGCAAAGCACATCCGGAGCACCTACCTTCAAATGTGTAAACCCTACTAAACTAAGCCTGCCCAGAATTGCTAAACAAAAGCCACCATGAACTGCAAACCCCAAACCCCACACGACCAATGCCGGACAATAAGTAAATGCCAAACCCCAGACCATGAAACCTAATGCCCAAATCATAAACACCTTACCCCAGAGCACACCATGAAGCCCTACACTCCAAACCAGAATAAAGCCTGAGCCCAAAGCTGCAAAGCCGGCCTGGCTATTTCTGACTTCTGGAGTCGACGCACGTGCTCCTTCCAAGCCTTTCAAGACCGGGTTTATCGCACCAGGGTTTCATGTTCAGGGGGCAAAGGGTTTCAGTTTCAGTGCATTTTTTTCCGCATGTAGGGTCTCGGGTGTCTAGGGAACTTGGTGTAGTAATTGGGACATTTAGATAAGCAGAACTGAACGGGCTTGGGTTCTAAGCTTTATGGTTCATGTGAAGTTAGAACTAAGCCCAGAAGTCGAAACTTACTAGACACAACAACCCTAAACACCGATGACTCAATCGTTAGTTCGGGCATTTCGGATGTTTTAGGGGGAACTGTCGGAGCAGTGATACCTAGAGAAAGCATATATCAACCCAACACGGCAACGGGATGCCATGCTTCTATATGTTCTTCTGAGAACCCCAAAAACCCTACACAGGTCCCACACATGGTCGGTTCGGGCTGTCGAGAATTTTCGATTGGCCTGCAAGGAGGGTGGGCCTAGCCATCCGAAGCTACACCCTATAAGCCCTACAAGTCCGAGCTTTGAGAAGGCCTATATGCCCTGAAGCTTGAATCCGACAGCCTTGGACCCAAATCTGTTGAGTAACCCTTGTAAGTCTCTGACAGCATAGTCAACACAGCGGGACATGTGCGCTGTCACTGCAGATTTCCTCGCAGGCCTTTTCAGCCCGCAAGGAACGAATACCTAGCTACAGTAGCGACAGCACTTTCGACTACCCAGTTGCAGCTGTCAGGGAGTTTGCTCACAAAGCACCTGTTCATGGACCGATCTTTTCTGCTTGCCCTTTGTCAGCTGATGTTGTGGCAGACCTACCTGCGGAATGACGGTGGTTCCTCTACCATTTTCCCTCACCCCAAACCCTGAACCCAAGTTGGGCACACAGTCGACCCACTTTTGGGATACGGCTCAAAGCCAGTCTCCTCGAGCCAAAGCTGACGATGCAGGGGAATGCAAGGGTCTCAATAGGCAAAGTTGGGTTCCATTGAAGGCTTCTTGAACGGGGCGTAGAAGGGTTTCAGGGCTTAGGGTCCTCAATAGTTAGAATAGCTGCCTTTTTTGAACAGGCTGGGGGGGCGCGATGTTTATGGTATAGGTATATAAATGTAGTAGGGACTTGCAGGAATAGCATTACTATTTATTTAAGCTTCCCTTACCTCTAGGTTTCAAGCCAGGGGTTACGGGTTCAGAGCATTTAAAGCTTTCAGGGCTTTGGGGTCTAAGGTTCTGACCTCAAGGGCTTGAAGGTTTTGAAGGGTTTAGGTTCAGGGCCTTTCGGGTCTAGGGCTCTCGGGGTTTCGGGTTCGAACCCGTTGGTCTAAATCAGAATTTCGGGCTCTTGGGGTATGAGGGCGTCAGAGGTTTATGACTTCGGGGTCTGTGCACTTCAAGTTGGAGGTGCAGGGAGATCGAGTTCAAGGCTTCACTGAGATCGGCTGTGGCATCAACCGCTGGCTAAGCCCTGATGACCGACGAGTGAGGGCTTAGACGTCCTGACGGGCTTCACGCGGGCGGCGGGAACTTACGACACCAACGCCTTATACTGGGATCTTTCCCGCCTGTTGAATTGCAGATGCGGGGGCAGAGATCAAAATTCATCAGACACCGATGCACTTGGAGTCAGCTGCAAAGACCCGAAGACACCAGAAATGTCTACTATCATGTGATCGACAAGTCGCTTCAGCTGGAGAGGCCCCGAAGCCAATAAACCCTAAATTCCTGCAGCCCTCAACATCACAATCCTGCGACTGACAAGAGATTGCTGATCAAACCTTCTCGCCTGGAAGAACGACTCCCGGGTACACTCTGAATCTGTGACGACAAAAGCCTTCAACCGCAGAATCGTGGCTCACAGCTCCATGGACCAAACCCTAGACCCCGAAGTGAAACAGGAGCACTAGACTTCAAGATGTTATGCGAACGACACAAAACGTTGGACCAACACCAAGCCCACAAGTGCAAGTCCGTAGTCGGGCGCGCACCTCAGCAATCCTGCGGCACCATCATGCCAACTAATCCAGTGTTAGGGCGTTCGACTTCCAAGGCTGGTTGCTTTCAAGCTGCGTTCGTACTCCAGGGACGTGGGATCCAAAACAGAGCTCAAGGCTTCAATGGTAGTAAGCATTGGAAAGCTCCAGTTCTGGTCGGCTGAAAACCCGAAGACGTCCTTATATGAGGAGTTGGGCAGGAGACCACGAAGTCAGGAGCCATGAAGACTTCAACAAACTGCAGTTATGTAAAGCTGAAGATGTTGTGGGGCCGCAGCACCATTTGCTTGACGGTGTCGGCTTGCATCTATGTGGGCTTGCCGCGACAGCATTGGGACCGATGATCCCCAGCACCCACTTTCTGTGAGCCTCGCTGGCTCCTCGGGGCCTGCGGAGGGGAAATGCAGAGTGTTCCTTGTTTTGCTGGGTGGGCGCAAAAACCCTTTCAATCAATAAGGGTATTGTAGACTGCTTGAGTTTCTGCTTTTGGTGTTCAAAAGCCTCCTCGCATCTTCTTGGAGACATTCACTACTTCAGTTGAGTATGGCCTGGATGCATAGATGTGTGGTTGAATGTGTATGCTTATACAGAAGTCGCATCACTACTGCTCGTCCTTCCTCTTCTTGTCGCGACTGGGTCGCTGATTCCCGAGGACCGGGGGCGGCTTTGACTTTTTGACTGAGAATGGTAGGACCAGATGGAGCCAACCGAGGTAGTTCAGAATTCGATGGGATTTCAATCCCTTGGATGGTATACAGAACTCAAACCTGGAGAATGGGATCATCGAAGCCTTCACCCCTAAGTTCTTCGCCCCAGACCTGCGGCATAGGCTTCTACTGCTGCTGCCCTTCTCCTCCCCGTCGTCCTACTACCACTGCTCATGCTACTACTGGCGCGAGAGGCAAGCACTCCATGTTCTTCTCCCTTCCCCCTAAAGCCTAAAAGCCTAAAAGATCCTAGAACTGTAAAGCCCTGCATGGATCGAAGCCCCTGCAGCCAAAACCCTCAACCCCTAAACCCTGAAACACCAACACATCCCCATACCCACAACTGAAACCCTAAATGCTAAATTACTGCACCAAGCCCTAAACGGTAAAGTGCCCGAAACCCCAAACCCTGGAACGCTAATCCTTTCCCCCTAATATTAAACGGGCCCCTCCCCCCGTCCCAATAGAAACTCGGAAAGTGCTTTTATTACTAGTTATTTGCAGGGCAAACCTGGAAACCAAGACACAGTTATGATAACGCTTCCTTTTGTGTCTTGAGCCAAATAATCGGTTGTAACGTCTTGGTGTGAAACTGCTTCATGATGATCTANGCCTGGGGGCTCGTGATTTCTCAACTCCCCCCTTGTAGACAGCGTGAAACAGTTACCTACAGTATCCTAGTTCTACGAGGCACTCGAAAGCCTAACTCGTCTAGCAGCTGCAACTCAGATGCGCTCAGCTCGGCTGGTGCTCGGGGCGTAAAAGCGACTAGCACAACACGAGATTGAAGGGGCCCTTTCCACGGCATGGTGCAGTGTCTCTTAGACGGTTGGAAGAGTGCAGGTAGCTCATG
>BGNK01002165.1:75886-97125 GCA_003297005.1 Symbiodinium sp. clade A Y106 | reverse complement strand
TCTTCAGCAAGGCAACTCTTCACGGGGTAGCGATGCAGGCTCCGGATGCTTACCTTAGACCCGCCTTAGACAAACACCTCCAACCAATTCGGCACATACGTGTGCAGCCAGGCCGAGGCATGCGACGCGAAGCGTTTAAAATAATCCAGAAATTCACCTCACATGTTTTGGAAGTCTTGGAATTTTTGGATTATTTGGACTTCTTGTGCATCTTGTCTATGACTTGTTCGGACTTATGGTAATGTTCGGATTTTGTATCTAATATAACCGATAAAATGGTATAATGTTGGTATATGATCCCTTCATCCGTTTAATAAATCCCCACTTGATATAAAGAATTCCCTGGCCGATGAGTAGATTTAAAGGCATGTTGAATTAGAGGTTAGGTCGGATGGCCATCACGGATTTGGACCTACCAGGCTAGGATCGCATGGAGAATTTGGACGGCCGCCATTTGGAGCAGGAATGCGGCGTCCGAGTCCGGATGTGGGAATTTCAGGGTTTAGCCGTCTAAATTTTCTTCTCCCAGGCTAGGGTCGCATGGAGAATTGGAACGACCGGCATGGAGAATTGGATATTCGCAGGCTGGGGCCATTGCAAACAACAAAACTTCTAATATTAGGGGGATTATTTAAGATCGAGGACCTGCATTTCCAACTCGTGTCTTCGTAGCTTCCAGGCCGGTGAAAAATTCGCCTCCCATACGGCCACTGGACTTTTCGACAAGAGGATCGGGGAAAGATTGTCCGCCAGAGATGGATCCTGCACTGGAAAGCTCGTCCCACTCTCGATCCTTTCCATGAACGTCTTGAGGGCCCTCTTCCCGTGAGCTGTGCAATTTGCTGCAGGAAAGGAGTGGGGAGGCCAATAAGTCAGCTAGCGAACCGAAGGATTCTCCCGCTCGACCTCGCAGAGACGCTCCCCCGTGAGGCAAAGATGGAGCGTTGCACCCCTCTGGTTGAATTCCTTCCCCAACTCTTTGTGCCTCACGCGATCCTCCCTAAATACTTGAACGAATAAGATCGCTCGCCCAGCTTTGCCATGATCAACAAGGCGGCCACTGGATTGGGGCAACCCTCTCCTGTCACATGTAAGGGGATTTCCACGATTCCACCTGGAGTCAGATCCAATGCTGCCCAGGTCCCAGCAGTCTCGAACGAAAAACGGAGAGAGAGTCCCTCTACATCTCCGAAAGGCTCCTCGGCCTCTCCGCCCCCGTAAGGAGCACTGGAAAAATCTTCTGTCATGGCAACGACGGGAATGTTCTGAAATCCTGTCGCGATGGGTACTCCACGTGATGCGCCTCCAGCCTTCTGTGGACCACCCGTTCGGATCCACCCTTCTGGTGTGTCGGGTGTTTTCTGCCGCTTCTGTGCGTTTTGTCTTTCTTCTTTTTCTTAGGTCGATGTTCACGCTCAGTGTGGTAATCACCCCTCGGGGTGATTATTGGGGAAGGTGCCTTAGACGAGATACAAGCGGTAGCAATGCCCCGCAGCTTGCGATCAACCACCTCCTCCTCCGAGCCAAAGCCCTAACCTGCCTGACAGCACTAAGAAGGATTTCCTCAGCTAGGGCACGGGCACCTTGATTTGACCACCTCTTCCCAAACACCAGCTATCACCTGAGGCTCGAAGTCCTGTCCTGCACTTGTTACAGGCCAGCATAGGCTGTTGAGCCCAATTGACTCCCGCAGATAGAAAGCGTCCTTGCACTCCCCTTTCGCACTAAACATCGTTACGAATGTCAACAGTGTTTTCTCATGTTTTGTAGCGAAAATCACTGTTGAAATCAAAAGGGTGGTCTAACACATGCACATGTACTCAGCTCCAAACCAACTCGTAGTTTCCGTCATTCCATATCTTAAGCCTTTTCGTTGCAAGTAATTTGCAGCATTCGTTCGAAAGCATGAGAGGCCATGATGAGTCAGGAACATATATCCGTGCCAGGCGTGCGTAGCATATGCCCGCACTGATTTCAAAAGATATGGTCTCGGTGTAATGCCACTTATGATAGATTAGAACCAAGTCTTTTGCACGTGTGTGCATCGTGTTTCATTTAATTATATATATATATATTCAAACGGCACTGCTTCTGGAACTTGCAAGTCAACATGTATGTACCGCTTATGTAAATCAAACCTACTAGGCGGCCTAAACTTGCAGATGTTTACTATTACGGCTCGGGACCAACTTGGCATATTAGCTTCGAACCTGAGTGTTGTGGGAGTGCATGCGTTTCATACAAGCTATATTACTCGTACCATGCGCATGTCTTCAAAGCTTCAACATGACAGCTTGTGGCGTAAATACATGCTATCAACATAATGGGACGGTGGTATCTTCCGACTCCTTGTGTTATGAAGGAAGAGTGTCTCTATGTCGTATGGCTTTGATCACAAAGGCCCTGTATTATATCATTGTTTAATCTCAAGCATGGATCCTATTGTCAATCTCCATCGTATGTGTCTTCCAGAGGAATTTGGGGTCTCATGAAGACTTATTCTGACGAGCCCTGTGTTACTTGAAACGTCTGACATCTAGGACCAATGCGGATAGTCTCCTGACATATAGCTTGGTGTCTGGGTAATGGTCAAATTTACCTATGACCTTGTCATATGGGTGCTGCGTATCCTATTCGCCTATTGGTTTAGAGATTTGGAGTATGTATTGGACAAGCTCCCCCCCTCGTCCTTTGTATACACTCTCTAACATTAAGATTTTTTCTGTCTTGAAAACGCCTTGAGTTTGAGTTTTTTCGGACCGCCCTAGCAAAGTGCGTAATACATGCGAATCTGCACGCCTGTGGTCTTCGATGGGGTTTCCGTGACTTCCCCTCCCCTTCAGCTTGAATAGTGGGGTAGCGAACATCATTAACTTCAGGATAAGGTTTGTTAGATGGCCTTATACAGCCGCAGCATACGCTTAGAAACCCTATATATATATATATACATATCCTCAATGGGATCTGTAAAGTTCACAAGTTTAACGTTGCTGATTCCAAGGGTTTCTAAAACAAGTTTGGTCTTTCGCGAACAGGAGTTTGTTTCTACATGCGTTCGACTTACATGGATTGAGATTAAAAATCCGATAGGAGACTGTGTGGTCTAGAATCTCTAGAACAAACTTTCAAACTTTGTTCAGTTCACATGTGGATTTTGCTTTTACAACCTGTTATTTTGGAGATATATTACCACAAGTATTGTGCTTTCATTTGTGCATTATATGGCTATATGGCCAGGACAACATCAACCACCACCAAACCTCTTATAAAACAGACGGAGTGCGATCTCACTACTTGCCAACATGCTGTAGAAGTCAGGCCCCCTGTTCAGCACACTTGGATGGATGTGTACCGCAACATCAACACTCTATAAATATTACACGTATTCCTCAACACTGTTTCCATATTTCTCTCTGCCTCCCTGTATGTAGTGCGAAACATATGCACACATAACTTCAGGACAGCATCACGAAAATCGTTCCTTTTTGTGCCCTCCTGCCCGTATATCTAGTACAGATACCTTGTGAAGCTTGTTATCGCCTTTGATCAGTCATGGTTCTCTACCATGAGTGTTGGAACGGACATGATACCGCCTGTACCCTCAACTTATGTTAAATGGAAATCCTGCACATGCAACAAACATATTTGGGACGGTTGCTTCACATGTGGTACAGCAGTGCTTCGGAAAGTCTTTTTTGTAGTACGACATTCGAAACATGAGTATGAACATCATTGGATATATCCGTCTTGCTTCTTCCCTTCAACTAGTACCACTTGATTTTGACATGCANGTCTTTTTTGTAGTACGACATTCGAAACATGAGTATGAACATCATTGGATATATCCGTCTTGCTTCTTCCCTTCAACTAGTACCACTTGATTTTGACATGCATGATGACAATGCTGGATCAGCAGTGCTTCGGAAAGTCTTTTTTGTAGTACGACATTCGAAACATGAGTATGAACATCATTGGATATATCCGTCTTGCTTCTTCCCTTCAACTAGTACCACTTGATTTTGACATGCANGTCTTTTTTGTAGTACGACATTCGAAACATGAGTATGAACATCATTGGATATATCCGTCTTGCTTCTTCCCTTCAACTAGTACCACTTGATTTTGACATGCATGATGACAATGCTGGATTGCGACCCTGGGTCTGGCCACCCAGGGGGGGGGGGGGGAGGGGGGGAACAAAAAAGAAAAACAAACAAAACAAAAACGAAAAGGCAGTCGTACTTAATTACTTCAGTACAATGACACACAATACTTCATGACAAGCAAAACTATCGTAATATAATGCATTCGTTTATAATATGCTGTACTACAGTAAAAACTACATGATACTATATTGCGTTATCTTTTATTGTTTATTATGTTATGTTATACAACAGTATAGTATATGATAATATGTCATGTTTGACTTTGTATGTCATGTTTTCGGATATTATAATGCATATATATATATATATGTATGTATACACGTTTTTACTATTCTATACTGTACTATATTATGCTCTATTGCAAAATAGTATATTAAAATACGTTATGTTGTATTTTAATATACTATAATAGGTTACATTATACCGTATTAAACCATATCACATTATATTTCATTGTGTTATGGTATATTTTCAATATAGTATATACGCTTACATTATGGGTATACTATATTATAGTAGCTTTCAGCATGGTGTAGTATAGCATGGTATGTTCTAGCATATTTGTGTCAACTCATACATTATTTTACATTATATTATATTGTATCACATACATTATTCTTTGATCTACTGTAACCGAATAGAAAAGAGGATAATCTAGTAGAATCTAGTACAACCTAGAATGAATTCGCATAATATAGTATCATCTAATAGTATATATATATAACATTAAGAATAACTATTAGTATACTTATAATTGTAATTATAATCATAATCATCAAAATCATATTCTTAGAGGCACGGCATCCACGCTGGGCGCTGGGATACCACCCCGTCCTTGCCGCCAGTGCTGACGCTCCGAAGGCCAGCTGCGCAGTTGGCCCCGTCAGCCTCGCACCCGCTGTGACGTGGAGTGTGAATGCAGCCTGCGGCCTGCGGCCTGCGGCCTGCGGCCCGCACTGTGCACCTAGCGGGACCTAGCGGTAGCGATAATTCCCAGGATCCTGACGGATTCTGTGCCCAGGCCAGGACGGTGAAGGCCGCAGGCAGCGCAGCATTCAAGCATGCCAGGTCACTTCTGCTGAGTTCCTGCTCCTTCAACTTCCGCCAGGAAAAATCCAGAAGGAAGTGGATACGCTTCCACTGCCGATCCGACGTCCTCCAGCGCTGTCAGGCTCTGCAAGAGCGCCTCGCCAGCCTGCGACCGCGGCCAAAGCGCGAGCGCTCTCTCAGAGCTCTCACGCTCCCTCTGTTGAGACTCTCCAAGGCTGATCGAAGCTCTCGCATTCTTTGAGTCTCTAGAAACTCTCATGAGAAATCTTAAACACAATTCTGCTGAGTCTCTAGACACAGAGTCGCTTTACACAATATAGAGTCTCTTACCCTCTTACCCGTTGCATGGCGCTCTCTTGGGGTCTGCCTCTGCGGGGAGGCCGTCGAGCAGCGCCGAAGAAGCGTCTCCGAGGATCTGCCCGAAGCGGCTGAGGCTCAAGGAAGCGGAAGCCGCGGAAGCCTGCGAGCTGAGCAGCGGCGAGATCGGAGATGCCCTCCGCGGAGGTTTTTTCCGCGCCTCTGCCTCTGCCTCTGCGGCCGGCCACCGTTCCTTCGACTTCCGGAGTCCCATCAGAAGCCATGGCCACGTGGGCCGTGCGCGCCCAGCCGCTGGAGGCGCTTCCAAGCTACAAAATGATTGAACCCCATCACGTTGCGGCTGAATTCAATTGGCGCCATTAGTGTCACTGCGAGAGGGCCTCCCACAGTCAGTGGAATCAGTGTTTCGACGTGCCAGGCTACGGCGGCTGCAGAACAAGTCGGGAAAGAGGCAACAGAACAGGCCAGTCGCGGCTCGTCTCCTGACCAGTACAGCTAATACGGTGAGGTGTTTTTAAATATGTGGTGGCCGGGCCACACGGCAACGCCGCAGAGTCAGTATGACGTGTCTGTTTTACATTCTCCGTATATGTAATTCTGTATATTTTATTCCGTAACCACTCACAATCGTTTGCCCTTCCCAGCTCAAATCGAATCCCTTGGCAGGCCCGCGAATGTTTATCTCAGAATGCACAAGGTTGCAGAGCAGCTCAGAGGGCAGGGTCAGGGAGGGCTGGAGGCTTGGTGCAACAGAGGGCTGGAATGGGCTGAGGGCTGGAGGGTTGGAGTGTTGGGGGCGCTCTGGAGTTTGGAGATTAATTGACCAGTGAGATGGAGTGGCGAGGGTCTTGATTTGGCCAGCTCGAACCCCGTGCCTGTCATTTGCCCCACCCAGAGAGTTTTCGCCTCAAAAGGGCGCGGGGCCCGAAAGGTCGAGCGGCAGCATGGTCAGGTTGGAGCCCGCGGACTTTCGTTTTAGCCAAACCAATCTAGGCAAAGGCTGCCGCGGCTATGGACATCAGTGCATGTTCTGATTGTGGCCTCTGACAATGCTCGCTGAAAACTCCGAAGCGACTTCATTTCTCGGACCTCTGCCGGCCACCGTTGCTCTGGTCCTTCCAAGAACTCCTGAGCAAAGAGAAGGTCCGGACGCAGGGCGCAGCCCGCGCAGCCCCGTGCCACCTGCCAGCACCGCGCCTTCAAGAGGACGCACTCTTGCACTTGAGCGGCGGCCTCACGAGGCATAGCGAGCAGAGCGGAGAGCGGAGAGGGGAGGGCCGGGGAGGGCATGTTGGGCCCAGGGAGCCTCGATGCGCCTCACGGGATGTGGGCCCGGGCAGCAGGAGTTCCGGAAGGCCTCTTCAGGCGACGGAAGACGAGACCGTCGCGACCTCTTCCTCCGCCCCACCCTTCGGCAGCGATTGTTGAAGCTGTCGCCACGGCGCCGGACCTGCATCGCGGCACAGCAAAGTGCAGGACAGTACACATCCTACTGCAAGCGGGATGCGACCCCTTGCAGCGTTGCAGCGTCGCCTTCCTTTCAGCCCATTCTTTGCCCTCCTTTGTGTCATTCCTTTGTAACTCCTGGCACTGAAGTTGGCACTGTCGCTGCGACCGTGACCCCCAAGTTCAGTGCCGGGCATTCTCATTCTTTCCCACCAGGCGGTGAAAGGGACCGTCCCAAGCAGCTGGGAATCTCAGAAGCAGCAGCTCCCGGCCGACCGGCCGAGACGGACAGACACAGAATCGATGCCGCCCTTGCGGCGGTGCGGTCGTCCCCGTCCCGCCTCCCAGAACGGAGCGGTCGCAGCACAACCCGCTGAGCGAAACCGAGGAAGCGCAGCCTTAGCAAACGCCAGACGACGCAACACAGTGCGACCGTGCTGAAGGCAGGCAGACGCTGTGCGGGATCTTTTCTCGCCCTGGCCATGGCACTTGGAACCACTTGGGACTTGGGGTGCCGACAACGTGTTGTCTCGTCGCGGCGCCTGCTTTGGATTCTCGCACAGAATTCCACGGCGACCCGGAATCTGAATTTAAGCGAACCGCCGCTACCCTTCCCTGAATCTGACTTGAAGCGAACCGCCACTGCCACTGGACATTGGGTCAATGCGGGATGCGTCTTGTCTGTTCCCCTTCGTGGGTGCGGTGAGCGCGTTGGGCGCGGTGGGCGCGGGGGGAGCGGAGCGCGCGGTGGGCGCGGTGAGCGCGGTGGGCGCGGCGAGTGCGCGGGGCAAGACATGAGCTAAGTGCTATATCCGTGGCCATTGTGCTGACAGACCCCTTGCTGTGGGAAAAAGTACAGCGAGCCAGGGTTGCTGGGTGACGATGCTAGTAACGGTAGTGAAAGTACTAGACGTCCGGGTCTTGAAGATTTGAAGGAAGCTCTGCATCAAGAGTGTAGGTCCGAGTTGCACAGCAAGCATTGTGCAGCCAGCAGCTTGACCACATGCTCCAGGAAGATATGATGTAAGGAAGTCCGCGAGTCTAACAGGTGCAGCTGCTCCGTAGTGTATATAATTCACGAGAATTACAGTTACACTGTCTGGCAGTTTCGAACGTACGGGGGGGGGCCCAGGCCCCAGCCGCCGCGTGTACGCCGGGACACGCACGGCCGCTGCTCTTGCTGCTCCTGTCGCTACCCGCTACCGTAAGCGGCGTAGGCATTTTGGCCATCGCCGTGACCGGAATCGGCCACAGTCTTTAGTCTCGGGACCAAAGAACATGTCAGGTCCAGACAAGCGCTTCCTTCCTCGAATGTGAAACAGCGCATTACCAATTTCTTGCTTGCGCCGACAGTCTATGCAGGCTATTGCCAGTTTGCGCTTCCAGCATCGCCTTTTGACTCTACTTCTAACGTCGTACCACTGCCGAGTCACCATGGGAATCGTCCATGTAGGCCCGGTAGGCCACGACATGAGAGAATCAGCATAACCCCGAGAAGTCCAGCGAAGAATCGCCGGACTCGATCGCAAGGCCTACGCTCGGATGCACATGACACATGTCATGAGATGACCCACATCCAAGCTGACGGAAAGTGACTCTCGTCAGAGTCAGACCCTGCAGGTACTTGCTGACAGCCTTGCTGGTTTGCTGCTTGACATATCGCACTGCCACTAGATAGCGGGTCGACAACCATCGGCAAGCGACACACTTACTATAGGTGCACTGCGAGCCGTTTGCGAACGACATCACCGAATTATTGGATCGAGTCAAAGCCACCATGCCATGCTGCGCAGCGCTGCCTCGTTGAATTCTGGGAAACGGATGCCCAACACATTGGCATCCTCGCTGGCACGACTTGAGACTTGCATGGCGCACGACACAACTTGCGGCCTGAAATGTGTGGTCTGCTGGCAGTGACCTGAACTGCAAAGGAGCCTGGGATGTTGTCAGAGGTGGACCAAGGCTCCCGGCGGCCAGCCATGAGCCCGCAGTACCAGGTTGCACAACACGTGGAACTGAAAGGGAACACACTAGGCTAGGCGGCTAGACTAACCCACTAAGCAGAGCGGTGCGAGATCTCGAAAGGCAGCCTCCCAGGCATGTCGCTCGGGAAAATAGAAGGTCTGACACCTCAGAACTCAGAACCACTCTCCTCTGGACGGCTTGGGTTTGGCAGCCGATTTTCTTACAAGAATAGGTTCAAGCCAGTCAAGTCCTGCAAAGGATGAGAACGAGGGGTGCTGGGATTTTCACGGATCTATGTTCAGCATAGGCGTTGGGATTTTCATGAAGATGCAGGAGTAAAATCGGGAGTAGAGACACGTTTTTTTTCAGACAGGTCCGAGAACATCGGGCATAGACGAAGGCACATTCGGAAACCCTAAACCCTAAAACCCTAAACCCCAAAACCCTTAACCCTATAAAACCCTTAACCCTAAAACCCTTAACCCTAAAGCAGGGGTAAATATCGTCCAGTAACACAGGAACGAAGAGAGATATCGCTATGCATTTTAACACGCCATGTAAATGCACAAACGTTCGTAGTCCCCTCCCCCCCCTACCGTTCCCGACCTTTTGCCGTAGGTGTTCCTGAAAATTGCGAGGATAGTGTCTGAAAATTACCCCTGCATCTGCTTGAAAATAAACTCTCGTCTATTCCCGACCCGTGAGATTTTCCCAGATCCTGCCGAAAAGGTTAGCACTCTGAGAACGAGCTGCATTTGATCGTCACACCAGTTTGAGGGCATGCCGAGAGACAGGTAATCAAAGTGCTGTTGAGGCTAATGCTCAGCTGCACCGACACTTCCAGGTGCAACGCTTTGGCCAAGGGATCCCATCTCGTTTGGTGTGAAGTTTCGAAACCGTGTAGTGCTCTGCTGCTCTGCCCTCCTCCGAAGATGCCTTACAAGGCGTTCTCGGGCGGCCGACGGCCGAAGCTCGCGCGCAACGCTCCACGCGCTGCGGTCGCACCGTCGCTCGCGCCGCTCCCTTCGCCCCTCTGGGACCCTCTGCTCTCTGCATTGCGAGAGAAGCCAGTCAGCCGAGGGCGAAGCGGCGAAGCCGCGCTCACCACAGGAAAATCTTGTCGTAGTTGCTTCTGTTTGCTCGTTGAGTGCTTTATTAAAGTGCGGTCTTTGATGACAGCCTTCAAAGCCATGGCACATCCCGGTGGGCCATTTCTTCAGGGCTCTGCTGCACTGCTGCAGCTTGGACGGGGGGTGTTCCTGCGCAGGAGGGGAGCTTCACCACAGCTGCCGACGTGCGGCAACAGCAACATCAACAGATGCAGGCGATGATGCAGCCGTTATTGCGGCAGCAGAACGAGAACTTGCAGCTACTGCCGTTAGAAATGAGTCAACAGCAGCACCGTTTGCAATCCGACTTCACTCAAGGACAAAAGCACGAACGAAATATGAACGAAATTGCCCTGTTGTTTTCCTTGTGTTTAATTCTCGCTTCACGCCCTTCATTGAAATTAAACACAACTAAAACAAGGGCCAAAATATACTGTAAAATATGAAGAGAATTCTTTGTTCTACTTTAAATGAATGAAACAAACGTAACGAAGTGTAGTGCGTGCTCATTCCGTTTAAAATAGAGCAAGGAAGGCACGAAATCAATCATAGGCTGTGGAACAAGAGTGAGAGAGATGAATGGTGTGGTTTTTGTGTCATTTATTTGGTTTGTTTCACGCTTCTTTAAATTCATTGTAAGCGCACCAATTAAATGCAACAAAAGACTCAGCCAAACGACCAAATTTAGTTTAACAAAACCATGCACTCTTTACGCTCGTTTATGTTTAAGTCAACTAAATTTAATCTTTTGAGTTCGCTTCACTTCTTTCGCTCAATTATAATGTAACGAAGTGTAAGCATGAAGTGAGTGACAGGTGAGAGAAGCGAATGAAAAAGGACAAGTTTAATTGAAATAGAGGTGCTGAATTTACACGCAAAGGGCAAAAGCCCACTTCATTTCTTTCATCGTCTTTCCCTTTGCATTTAGACACAGCACGGTACCTTCTCAATGGTTAGTGATAAAGAAGGAAACAACTAGGATCATCAAGAAGGTTCCCGGTAACTAATCCACTCAAGCTCTGCACGACTCTTTGCGAGCTTGAGATGCTCGGGATGTTCGTCAAAGAACGGACAGTGAGCCACAAGACGACAACCCCGACAAAGTCTTCAACTCGATGGACCCGAGATTGCAAAACATCATGCGCCAAGTGTCGAAGGACTGGGACCGCCGCATCGAGCGGCTGTTCCACCAGAGAATGACAGAGACTGGCAGTTTGCCGAGGAGTACAAAGCAGTGGCGGCACCGTCTGGGTTGGAAAGATCAAGCATAAAGCAAGGTGATGCACCGATGCGGGCGTATGATCTGGAGCGGCTCACCGACAAAGCTTTGGCAATAAACACCGGCCTAGGCAGCACAAAAACAGCACATCGATTACTACAAGTTCGTCCTTGTACAGGCAGGTCGAACAATTTTGAAAGACCTTCTTGCCAGGGCTTGTTTGGACCATGTACATTATGTCAACGTTGATCGAAGCCTCATTCCGCTCTTTGTACATAACCTTGCAGCGAAGAGTTCTAAATGCCTTCCCACCTCACGGCCTCATTGTGTACAGCTTGCCCTCAAATCTTTCCAGTCATTGCTGCGGTCAGTCCGATTGTCATGCTACTTCCGGTGTGATGCTCAACCGCGACACCGAGTTCAATCACGTATGTGTCGCGCCAAACTTGGGAGCCACCACTCACACACAGCATGTGTGAAATCTGATGCGCAGGCCTACGAGCCACAGCGAAGGAGTTTCTGAAGCAGTGGCCCGGACATCGGCATTACAGCACCAACCCGGCTCTTTTGAACCGCAAGGCATTGAGCATTCATACAAGATTGTGGACACCGAAAAGAACCTCGGAAATGCCATAGTATGCATTCGTTGGTTGGATGGTCAATGTAGAAAATGGCTCAGGAAATCAATGCAAGTGGCTCCGCACGATGTTTTTCATGACAGGTTGCAACTTGCCAAGAGCCGAAATCACAGATCACCACGCAAGCTGGTGTTCCCCCACGTGGTTTGCTAACGTTGGCTATTTTTTGGTTGCAAAAACTCAAAAACTGCAGCATTTGCTCCTGTTTTGCATCAAGCTATTGGGGAATTACAGTTTGCAGGGTCCTGGTTTGCCCCAAGCTATTGGGGGATGACAATTTCGAGGCTCTTGTCTTGCGTCAAGCTACTGGGCAATTGCAATTTGCAGGTCTCGCTTTGCGTGAATCTATTGGGGAATTACAATTTGCATGGTCCTGCTTCGCCCCAAGATACTGAAGGACTACAATTTCGTGGCTCCTCGCTTGTGTCAAGCTACCGGGCAATTACATTTTGCAGGGTTTTACTGGGCAATTACAATTTGCAGGGTTTTGCTCTGCGTCGAGCTATTGGGGAATTGCAATTTGTAGGGTCCTGTTTTGCCCCAAGCTATTTCGTGGTTCCTGTCTTATGTCAAGCTGCTGGGCAGTTACAATTTGCAATATTTGCAAGGTTTTGCTGTGCGTCAAGGTACTGGGGAACTACAATTTGCAGGGTAGTTGAACACGTGGGACACCGACGTGTATCAATAACAGCAAGCAAACACACGTGCAAGACGCATGTTTTACTTGGGCCAAATAAGTTGCACGAGTCCACTGTTGATCTGTCCTAATCATTCATGTACAAAGGTGCAAACGGTACGTGTACCAATAACTCCCCCCTTAGAAAGTCATGGTGTGGATGTGCTACGCGGACTAACTACTTGGTGAGGTGTTCCACTCCTTTCCGAAGTGGAACCCCAGTGTCCTAAGCTTCAGCTGGTCCTCAACTGACAGCCTACTCACGTTCCTAGGTGTAAAGGCAATGGCAACTGTTCTAGTCCCTCTTGTGCAAGGAGCGGTTGCATGCAACCGTCTTGGGTCAAAAATGGCAGGCCATCCCAAGACCTCGCCGCACTCGCCTCTGCTGAGGTCATGCGACTGGACCCAGTGGCCCCCCTCGAACACTTCAAGCGGGATTGCAGCATTCCTGCTGCAAGGCTCGTTAAAGGAGCCGCGGCGTGTAAGGGTGATCTGGTTCCTAGCCGACATTACAGCGGTAAACTTGTGCTTAGGCAACACCCTACGGATGAACCTGCACAAAACCGAAATGACTATTGGGAAAAGGGTTACATTTTGCCTTAAACCTGCGATCCCACCGCCGTGCGCGAAGGCGCAGGTGGTGAAGCAAGACGCTTCGTCTGCAGGACGGCGCACAGCGCTCTCTCCTGGCAGAAACGTCATAAGCTGCACAAGGTCCTCTTGCATGTGATCTTTCTCAACTACGACCTTTGAGACCGTCGCCGTGTGAGGAACGCCTTCGCTCAAGCACAACTGTGTGAGCATTTCAGGCCATTCAGCTGGTGGGATAACCTTAGTTAAACCATTAGCTAACTGATCCTTACTGTTCACGTAAGTTGCCGAAAAATCCTCTTGCTCAAAGATCTCTGCCGTACTTGCCACATTCACGCGATGGACACGCCCCAAGTGACGAAGTTTTGGGCTGTATCCTGACTTCAAGATCGCTACAACAGTTTCGTTGTCCTGGAAGAAGATAATTGGCACTGTGCTTTTGCTGGCAGATTGCAGAAACGTCTGAAGATTTATGACTTCCGAAAACAAAGCCGAAGCCATGGAGATCATTTCAGCTTCTGGTGTGGATCTCGCAACCGATGTCTGCTTTCGGCTCAGCCACATCACAGGAAATGCAAACTGGCCCGTTCCTATGTGGACTACAATCCCAGAGGCGCTACGTGAGGTGTAAGGGCATGCTGCGAAGTCAGCGTCTGTGTACACCCGTAGCTCTGGTGATGCATCCCACGAACATGACGCATTCATGCAAACATCCCTGGTGTGATGGATGTATGACACTAGCCTATAAGCGTCTGTCGGTCCTCCCAGGCAGTCCACCTCGTGACTCGGGAAGCAAGGCGACTTACAGCAAACGAAATGTCTGCTCTGCACAAGCGAGCGAGCCACAAACAGCGCATCAAGATGCGAGATGCTGAATCGTGGAGCTCACCAGGCGTGGCGATTTCTTCATCTGTCATCGCTAACTCGGCGATGCTAGGCGTAGTGACCCGACGAAGCTTGTCAGGTGTCGTCCCAGTCAACTCGCAGTAGGTCTGAACGATCTGTTCTGCGTACTCAGGCATCCTAAAGGCCATTGTTGTCGAAGACGGGCTGTCGTACCGACAATGCAGTCTACCTAAGATGCGGACACCCTCAGAACCTATGAAGCATTCGGGATCGAGCTTTACCCTGGCTCGCAACGCTTGCCAGAATGGCGCGTGCAGTATTGTTTACCCACACAAACTGAGGTCATCTACGTAAATGTTTAAGATGAGAACCCCGTCTTTGTACTCGAAGAACCAGTTGATTGGGAACTCCCGGGACTCCTTTCGACCTAGCGAGATTAAGATCCTGGACAAGTACTCTTGCCACAGCCTGCGGATGGCCGTAAAGGCTTTTGCGTAGTCTGACGACTACACGCGTTTGAGATCCGAAACGCTCCTCCAATCCAGGGAGCCAAAGCTCCTTTGGAAGGATTACGTACGTCTCTTCTTTGAGCTCTGATTGGAGATATGCTTGGATCGCATCTGAGCAGGACACGGAGTGCCCTGGCAAGCAACCCAGGAAGAGGGAGGTGTTCAGGGCTATGAGCCCAGTTGGAGTCGTACTTGTTTCTTCAAAAAACTAAGTTGTTAAACTCATCCAACACCCTATCGCCTCTATACACGATTCTCCCTTTAAACTTTTGCAGTTCTGGCGCGAGTTCGGCATGCTTTACCCCGCACAAAGTCATCAGTTCAGCTACTCGGAGATTGCGTCCCTGAGACCGTGCTTGACTCCTTAGCTCATGCAGCGGCATGGCCATAGTGTCATCCCATGTGCCGTTTCGGCGCAATCCCTCCGCCTCTTGAGAGATGGCCTCGAGCGCCTTAGGCTCAGCTTGCCATTCTCGGCGAGAAAGGTTCTTGGTGATAAGCGCACTGGCCCTCCCAAGATTGGGGACACTCTAGTACCGTTGGGGAAACAAGGACTGGATCACGAGATCTGCAAATTCATACGCGCTGATGCTGGTTGCATTGATCTCTGATGGTTCTTTTGTTGATGCCTTTAAGGGACTCTTGACATCTACAACCTTCGTGGCTTTGCACCGCAAGCTATCTTCATTGCAAGAGATGGGACTTCGGGGTCTTGGGGCTTGGTTCCCAAGGTTTGATAATACCCCGTTCAGGTCTTACGCATCCAAGCATGGCCCTCGCAGAAACCTGAGGCTCTTACTGATAAAGATCGGCTCGTGCATAGAGCCTAAAGACGACTACATGCGGGTCTATCTCAAAGAAGCAACCGCAAGGGATATTGCAGGTAGGGGCGCAGCAACCTGCGCCGGACAAGGCAGCTGCGAGCATGGCGGCAGATCAACTCCGCTGCCTCTGAGTCTAAGCTTTGGCTCGGTTGACGGAGACCTCAACTGGCCTTCCGCTCTCTCCGCTGCAGACTCCGCTGTAGTCTGCACACACAGATTCCAGACTGCGCACACTCTGTGTTGCGACAGCCAAGACGTTTAGTGCTGAGACGCCGGCATCCATCTACGAACACGAGCCTGACTGCACCAAAAACTTGGATTCAGAGAACGAAGCACCGAAATAGCCTGAACAGAGCAGGGTTCACCAGTGTCAGCGCGCTGTAACAGTTGGTGCTCAGACGGCTTTGCCGACAGGCGGACCGTGCTTCGACTGCCTTCATGCAGTTCTCCACACGGAGGTTGCACTAAGTCAATTAAGAGAGCCTCCTCCTACGATCATTCCGCCTCCAAGACTTCCAAGACTCTGAGATCTTGCAGCGCCTTTGGCATCTCGCAAGATTGACTAAGCGTCTTTTGGACCTCGTTTAAGAGGAAGCGCTTGAGGATCTGTTCCTGAGGAAAGGGGCTAAGGAGTATACAGTCTTCATTTCTGCCTCCTGGCTCCAAGGCCCTGGCCTCGTGCTTGCCATGGCAGATGATGTCCTCTTCGTGGCACTCGGACTCGCCAGCCATCAAGGCCATGAAGGTGCCATCCGTCCGCAGCCGGACGGAGACCTCGGCGACTCGCAGAGACTCGCACTGCAGGCAGAGCGCCGAGCTCCGCTGGGCTCTGCTGCATGCGAGAGCACGGAAGCGCTCCCAGCACGCACGGCGCTCAAGACGAAGGCCCTGCTGCGGAGCGGAGAGCGGAGCCACCGCACTGAGACGCAGCCTACACCCTACACTGCTTCGACAATCTCGACGCACTGACGAAGTAAACTCAACCTAAGCAGTACAACCGGAATAGGATATTATATATATATATATATATATATATATTGTCCGTGTGAGGCCTCAGCTTAGTTTTCACTTCGATACTCAGTGTCGCAGTGTTAGGCATCTCAGGGGGCGGATTGGGGGGCCGGGGCCGGGGCCGCCAGGCACGGAATCCTCGTGACCTTTTTAGCAAAATCGAGTTGCAGGCAGCAGATTCAGCAGATGCCTGCCTTTCACAAACCGGTTTGACAGCTCAAGACACGCGTTGACACAAATCGGGGTGGGACGCAAGGTACGGGTCCTTTTGCAGGTCAGGCGGAGATATCACGATCCAGAAGATGTCTCGTGGCCCACACCTGTTTGTGAGACCCCAGCTCCGGCAGTGCCTGTTGCGGCCCAGATTGGGTGAGAAAGCTCCACCAAGACTTAGCAAAAGATTAGTTACCGCCAGACTCGGCAAGACACAGCCATAAACAGCAATCCCAGTCAGGAAGAGCCAACGTTACGATCAAAATTGGGTCAGCACAAGCTTCGAGAAGCTACCAACCACAAGCCAGCAATGCGGCCCGGCTTGAGTCAGACGCACCAAGTCCGGGGAGACGACTTGTTACGGCCGACTTTGAGTGAGAAAAGCAGATAAGGTCAGACAACGCATAAAACTTGTGTACAAGAGCATCGAATCATCAGGGAATCAGACCCATGAACGCAAAGCAACAAGCAGAGCGGTTACGTAGCCGGTCAGCCTTTCGCGACTTTGTCCGGGAAAGGCACAGCCCAGTGAAGTGACGCGGGATGGTTTGTGCGAGCATGGATGATAAGGCACTTCGTCAAACCAGTGGGTTGAAGCAGCACCGCAAAACGACCGTGGCTGCCATGAACAGCTGTGTGTGGCTCGAATGCTGGTATTGGTCGACACTTGTAGGGATTCTGCGCCAAAGTCAAAGATACGTGGTTTCCCTCAAACTGCCGATTAGCAACGGACTTCTGAAGCAACACTACCGAAGAATCCACTTTCCGCGAGAGGCGAAAGGGTGGCCATGCTTTCCCTGACATGATCAAGCGATGTGTTGGTCCCCGTCCTGTTGGATCGAAGTCGACGCGAAGCCCACCTGCAGAGGACTCACGAAGCGAGGAGGGAGCATCTTTTGCTCGCTCAGCACTTGCACACTGTACGAGAAATATATCATACACCGCCTCAGCTTCAACGCTTCTTGAGACCGAATCTGTGAATGCCTAATGGCTTAATGATAATGATGCTCTATCCTTCTTGCAGTCGTCACTGTGGGCCCTCCATTAACAGGTTCCATCAGTGTCCATGCTGCAACAGCATGAATGAGGTCAGGTCGTCATCTCAACTCACGCAAGCCACATGGGCGGCACAGTTCCCGAAGTCTTCGATTCCCCACAGCCATCCAATCGAATGCACCAGGCACAAAGCCCGTTGCATCCAGTGCAGTACGCCACAGGGTGTCAGTGGCTCTGAAAATCCTTCTTCCTCTCGTTTCCCCATGGCCATTTGATGGCTTTGATGGGTTTGGCACCTCTGGCCTCTGCTGGAACCGAGGAATGCTGCTGCGTGAAGGCTTTCAACACTCACATTCCCGGGCAACGACACACCGCTAGATCAACCCCGGATGAGCCTGATTCCATGGCCATTCTGTTGCACTGCTGTCATCACCACCTCGAGGTGGCAAAGAGCGCACTGGTCTAGATTCTGGTACGTGCCACCAGTGTAGATCCTGCCTCTTCGTCATCGCGGAGCTCCTTGCTGGCGAGTTCCAAGGCCAAGCCGTCCAAGCGAACAGCCTCCCGTAGCACAGGAGCCGCATGTTCAGCATCTTGTGCAAAGTCACAATCGCTATTGCCGCTATGCTGTGCCTCGAGCACCAACTCACGGTCGTTGTTGAAGGCTGGAGGCACGGGTGCCCCGTTCAGCACGGCTGCCTGCACCACCTGAGCGAGCCAACACGCGCGCGAAGCGCCGCGCCGCTGCAAGCGTCGCCCCGGCCCCGAATCCCCGGCCCGGCCCAAGCGCCGCTCCTCCCGATCCTCGCGCAGCTCCTCGGAGGCGGACTCCAGCGCTCCGCCGAACCTGAGGCGAGCGAAGCGTCGGCGGCGTCGCGACGCCGCTCCATCGCGCTCCGCGGACTTCTGCGGAATCCGCCGCATCGCATCGCATCCGCCGCGACTGCCTCTTAACCGCCGTCATCACCATCTCCTTGTCTGCGCGAGCTTCTTCCGGGAACGCAGCCTGAAGGAGAAAATGCACCAGACGAGACGGAGCTGCTCTGCTGTGCACCAAAGACCCGGCCAAAGCACCACCGCGTTGGCTCAGGACCTCTACAAGAAGGCATTTGCAGGAGTTTGTCAGAGACTTTCAGGCGAGCATTCTTCCAGGCCTCCAGCAAAAAATCTCGGTCTGAGCGAATCTCTTCGCCTAGCCTGGAAAGGAGCATCGGATGGAGAGCCACCGCGCCGACGAGAAATGCCCGGTCCGTCGCCAGCGGACCCTGCACGGAGCGGCTGAGCGGAGCAAGGAGGCAAGGAGGCAAGGAGGAGTTGTTCTTCGTTGCCTCCAAAGCTGCCACCAGAGCCCCAGGGCTGTTTCTCCCAAGCTCCAGCACCCAACCGCCGTCTCTTCGCAGCTCTTCCGATGCGTAGAGAAGGGCCTCACTCGCACAAGCAAAAGCAGAAAGAAGAGTTGAAGAGAGCCTGATCTGGAGAAGTTTGGAGTTGAAAATTCTTGCCGCCTCGCGGCCGCACCAGATTGGCGGACGGCGGCCTGCACCAAGGTCCGGTCCTTCCGGAGCTGCTCCGAAGCGAACTGCAAAGCCTCTCCGCGGCACCGGACGGCCTGTCGCCCAAAAACCAGGTGCATCCTCCCATTTCTCCCATCCCGTCTCCCTTTAATTCCATGCCTCCAATACTACGACGAAATCGTCCCGGATGACGTCGGGTGCTTCCTCCAGGGCCCCGGGCTGCGCGCCCACGCCTTGGCGCAGCTCTCGCTAAGGCTGCTAAGGCATCACGGCATCTTCCGAAACCGAACATCCGATCCCTTCCATCCCCGAGCCCTGGCCTTAGCCTCAACTTCAACCGGGACCGCCCTAAGCGCTTTAAGCGCTTTAAGCGCTTTAAGCGCTTTGCGCCGCCGAGGCGCGCCTTTGCCAGGCCGCCTGGCGCTCCGAGCTCGGCACCGCAGCGACCCGGAGCCGCCGCGGCGGAGGCTCCGAACGAGCGGAGCTTCGCTCTTGCGCTTCTTGCGGCGGCCACACTCCGGAGAGGAACTCTCCTTCCCCCAAGCACGGCGAAGCGCCGCCCTGTTCCAGGGCCTCTCAAAGAAACTCTGACACGCTCCTCCACTCCTCCGCTCCTCTCGTCTCTCCCTGTCGCCTCAGGCCTCAGCGAGGACCAATCGCTGCTGAAGGAGGGGTGCTTCAGTCAGTTCCTGCGCCAAGTCTGCAAAGTCAGCCCATCCTCCTCCCCTCCCCCGCCCAGCTTCTCTAAGCACCCTCTCCGGTCCTGAATTCGGGCCCTGAGGTCCCCGACGGTCCAAGATGAAGCTGCATCGAAGTGAAGGCCTGACGTGATCCCACGTGCGCATGCTGCGGCACGGGACGACGGGCACACGCAGGCTGTCGAGTTGGACCACCAAACTCACGTGGCATGATGGGTGACGGATGTGACGGTGACGGTGCGTGACGTCTCGGCTCTGCCGCGCCGCGTTGACTTCTGCTCAAGATGGTCCCCTCGATTGATCGAACCCTGTCTTCAGGGCGGCGGAGTGGCCACAGAAAGTGCTGCTGTTCTCGCGACAGTCAGCTTGCCGCAAAGTTCCTTCAAGCTGTGGCCACCTCTGCCTGTACTGCTCCAGCCGAGTCTGTTTTGAGAAGACGTTGGAAAACTCCAACAACGACCTTGGCTTCAGAGGAGCTGGATTCTCGCACCCTCATCCGCAGGCAGGTCTGTTCGATCCCCAAACCCGGAACGTCCGAAGAGCAAACTTGAACTGCAGCTTGTCCTGTCATGAACAAGCTCGACATGCGTCTGCTGGCGCCTCCAAAATGGGAGTCACAGAGGCCGGAATGCTTGAACTCCACTGAGACAGGGATAATTTTCATCTCTGAGCCCGGCTGCGGGCTCCACAGCGACAGCAGCAAGAATCCTCCGCTAGCTCGCGACCGTCGCGACCCCGTGCCTCGATGAGCTTCAATGCCCTGCGTCGCAGCATCTCCTGAACCCCGTGCTGAGCCGTGCTGAGCCCCCGTCCGCGCAAGACGACAGTCAATTTGCACGTCTGGTAACAGAGGTGCTAGTGACTATAGTGATTAGTGACGGGTGTGAAGCTGGCATGCCAAGGACTGCAGTGGAGTTCTCACCTTCGCGTCCAAGAGCAAGTCCAGCTCATCAATCTCGCCCAAGTACTCCTAGGAGTCAGCGAGCCGCACAGCCCGCAGGCTCTTGGTCTCTGTCGCTCCTTGACATACTCCGCCATGTCTTTCCGCCACAACAGGCGTCTGGCCTTACAGCAAAAACATATGCTAAGCAACCTGCTGCATCAACATCTCGTTTAAAGCCCACTGCTTCAAAACACAAGAAACAGACTAGCTTGCATCCCGCCACAATGTCCGAAAATCTCAATCTGGAACGGACATAAATGTCAACCGCCTCCTTGCCCCGGCAGTTTGCGATAAACGGTTTCTTCCCCAACACCCTGCTTTTGGACCTGCCAGCCAGAAGCACACACCCACACCTTGCCCATGACGTCCTTGCCACCACCATGGCTGTAAAGGTTGGAATTTCGGAAGCTGTAACGAAGATGATCGGAAACATACGTGCGCACAACACTTACGCGCAAACAAACCCACCCACCCACCCACCCACCCACACACACACACACACACACG
>BGNK01002165.1:0-75546 GCA_003297005.1 Symbiodinium sp. clade A Y106 | reverse complement strand
CACCGCCCGCCCCCACCCCACCCACGACCGTGCCGTGCTCACGCGCGCACCTGTTTCGAAAGATATGCCGAAGCCATCCAAACCCGCTGCACCCGGCATGGGATGTAGTGCTGGCCCCTTTCCTATAATTTTGGCACGAAGTGATGCCATCCAGAATGAACGGTGTGTGCAGCAAGAACTCGGGTATACGATTTCACAAGCAGGCCGGTATGCGGTGATCATGCACACGGTCTCCACTCAGTGATTTGGTTTGGTTGGCAAGGCTGGTCACGGGAGCCTGGCCACGAAAGACAATGACTTTAATCAGTTCACTGAATCTGCACAAACCCAAAAAAAGAAGGCGTCGCAAACAGATCGACAAACACGCACAGCTTCCTGTCATGTGCTTTGCACAGTGTGGCCAAGAGAAACAAAGAAGTTACACGGGGAACTTTGGGAACCGAGCTCCACGTTGCAGCGCTTTTACGGCTTGCACCATTCGAACCTCCAAGGGTCAGGGCTTCAAGAGAGAGCTCGTCTCTAGCCAGCCTTGTGCTGCTCCACGGATCGCCGCACGTGAAATCCACGCCAGACAGCCTGCGAAGCGGACTAATTACGCTCCCATGTTCGCCTCCAGGCAGCAGACGCTGAGATGGGCCTGTATGCAACCTCGATGAATCATCGAACACTAGCTCTCCAACTGCACTGGACAGTGCCGACTGCGCTCCAAACAAGTCGGTCTCCCACGTGCCGGGGATGCATTCTTATAATGGCCCTCCATGACACGAATCTCCTGCAGCATGTACAGTAGCTACTCCTCTCGAGCTTGAGTGGTTCAGGGGTCCTGCAGCGCAAGATGAATCATAAAGTCATCCTTCCGATGGGGACATGAGCCGCATGACCATCAGATCGGCACGGAAAGCCTTCTGCTCAAAGGCCAAGCTTTTTCTGGAGCCATTGACCTGCTCACAGAAGCGACCGCCTGCCGAAGCTCTTCAGGAGCCCGACGCCTCCAGATCTAAAGAGTCGGGATCCAGCAGCCTTACACAAAGACAGATGGGAAACACACAGGAAGAGAGAAGAGACAGCGGACGTTGCCGAGAACACTTTGCCTTGCCCCGAAGCGTGTGGACCGGGACAGAACGGACCAGACCACCTCGGGTAACCGAGTGACTCCGCTTCGCTTGAACGCTGAGCGACATCTTTGAACCAACTCCAGAAAGCAGCATCTCTTGCGCACGAGACTGCACTTGAGTTCTTCCCCCACGGTCGACACTTTCTGTATGGGGTCATGCATGCCACCACTGTCCG
Organism: Symbiodinium sp. clade A Y106; assembly: GCA_003297005.1. Lineage (NCBI taxonomy): Eukaryota > Dinophyceae > Suessiales > Symbiodiniaceae > Symbiodinium > Symbiodinium sp. clade A. Next base: position 74,256 of record BGNK01002165.1, on the reverse strand, counting down.
TTATTGTAATTTTTGGGCTGCTGGCTTCAACTTCTTCGGAAGTCTTGGGCACGCACATCCCACTCTGGCCCCAGGCGCTCTGGCTCCGTTACCATGCGGTGGTCCACCTCAATGCTCCGCAACTGCGCGGGACATGACTCCTATCACAGGGCCAAACTGCCAGAATCGACGGCTTTTCCGCCAACACCACAGATCGAATCGTAGGATCACCTTGTCAGCAGGCACATCCCAAGTATGTGCAATTCAGGAGCATCATGATGGTGCGCATGACCTTGATTACACAGCTGAAATAACGTCAATCTAAATGATTCAAAAACAGTTGCAAGTCGCATACTGGCGATTACACGATGTCTCAAGATCCACAGCTCAACTTGACGACTGGGTAGGTGAGGTTTTACCGTTTTACCTCTGACAGACCCGCGATGAAGTATTCCGATACAGCGTGATACGCGTACACAGATTCGCGCTTAAAGAAGCGGTCGAGCACAGCAAACACGGGCGCCCATTTTCACAGCGAAAGCTAAGCTCAGCGTACGACGGGTGAGCCTAGGGCCGCCAGTGGCACGTTCACGAGGTCTGTACATGCTTCTTCACACTAATGACATTTTTTGTTGGCTCACCATCACCCCTTAATTGCACATAAGTAGCTAAGAGAGGCACATGTTCGCGAAGGCGGCACGGTCTGCGCCGTTGTCGGCCGCAGCAACTGTGCTCCGGGACATTCGAGTGCTCCTGCCGCTCTTCCAATCCAGTACCGTCGCTTTAACCTTGGCTTCTGTCACCTGGCAGCTCAACTTGTAACCTTGATCCGGTCCAGGTAATCTTGAAGAAGAAAGGAATTCGGATGGCTACGGCCCCATAGCTGCCATACTGGTAGCTTTGTGTCCCGCTTGATCGTGCGCAGAGAAACCACGGACGTGGGGCAGGCCGCGGACTAAAATTCTGCTGGCTGCATCTTTGATTTGGCCCAGGAGCCCGTCTTGAGTCTTAATCGGAAGCCTGACATGGAGATGTCTTTTCCCATTCACTGAATTAAACTTAGGACTTAGGCTTTTGGACACACTGCATGGTGCTTTGCTTTTTGTGGAACTTCACATGCGGCATCAAAGTGGCTTTGAAGTCGCGGGAGGCCGGCTTCAATGGGGCTTCAAACACAACTCCCGAATACTGAGAGGTTATTTAAACTCAATTTGCGGCCGGCTTCAACAGGACTTAAAATACGATTCCCCAAGGCTGGCACTGTGTTCGAAGCCGACAGGACTGTTTTCCAATAGAAGTGTAACCTTGAGGAATCGTGGGTTTGCCGCTGGTCACGTGGTTTCAAGTTGAGCTCAAGACGGGCAAGTTGGGCGCAAGACGGGAAGCCTGATGGGGATGTTCTGGTAGGCGAAGCCGTCGCGCTTGATGCTTTTCAAGTAGTTGACAGAGTCGTACAACTGCTTAAGGGTCGAGGAAGATGGTGTGGCCTCCCGACAGCCTCATAAAGGGCGCCATCTCCGGCGCCAGGAGCGAACCGGCCACGCTGTGTCGAAGGCAACCTCGTCCGGGAAGACAGTGCTCGGCTGGGTGATCGACCTTTTCCTCATCTTGCCCTTCTTGCTGTGTCCTTTTCCCGATCCTGTCTCGGCCTCAGGTTCCCCCTTCTTGGGTTCTTGGGCACCCCGAGCAACACTGAACAAAACGTGCAAACCACGCGGAATCCTGGAAGACGGGGTCGCCGGCGTTCAAACCTGCTGCGGAACCGTCGGTTTGCTCGGCGGCGGCGGGATTGTGTGCACCCTGCCGTCGCTAAGTGGGTTTTGACGAGACTGCTTGGAAGGCAGTGTAATGCTTGCACTGGTGGTCGCGAGCTTCTGTCGCTCGGCCGTCAAGCGTCAGACCTTGCTCCTTGCGAACTTCTCGATGAGCCTCACCACGTGGCCAGAAGCCCGGAGCTTCGCCTCGTAGATCTTCTGAGAATGCCGCAAATTATTATCCATGTTTTCGTTCCCCACACTCCAGTCGAAGTCCTCCTCCTCGTTGTCGGTTTTGGCCTGGACCAAAGCTAAGGCAGCTAAGGCTCTGTTGTCCATGCATGCGGCCTGTTCCACTTTTTGGCTGGATCTTGTCCAAGCGGCTCGTCCTCCGAAGCAACTCTTGAGCTAGGGAAGCCCGCGCCAACTCTCGAGTCCGTGGCTTCCGGCGAGGCGGCCTGCCGCCAGAGCCTCCCAGCCATCGGCCACTACGTCTCCAGATACTCTGGAGGTTCAGGCTTTCCATTATTCCTGACATGCATTTTGCCGATAACCTGAATCATGAATCTCGTTGTAAATGGCTTGGTCTAGTTAAGTGGGGGGGCCCGCACAGACCCCATGACCTTATTGTGGTCTGATGCATCCAGCTCGTTGAGCACGGGTCTGCCAAGTCCATAGCCCAGTGCTGCCAGGCTAGTATACTAGGTTTTGCACACACAAGGGCTACAGCATGTCTGTTTCCGCCAGCCAGACAGAAGCGAGAGTGAGGCTAGCAAACGCTATTTTTGCAGGAGGGGGGGGGTTCTCGGGTGGATACTCCTTCTCCTCCCAACTCTGCCGGGTAGGGGGGGTGGGGGGGTCGCGGGCTAGCTCAGGTCTAAAGGACGGATAACTCGGCGAGCGCCTCTCCCAAGCAAAGCAAAGCCCTTTCGCACCTTAGGGGCTAGACCGTGGAGGCTAGCTCCAGCATGGCAGGGGATGCAATGGACCCGGCGGACCTGGCTAGGGGGTCGACGGATTTCCGTTACCGAAAGACTTCTCGATCGAGCCTGAGGCTAGCCTTTCGAGTAGGGCATTGGCTGCTGCTTTTGTCGTTGCGTGGAGAGCCGCCCAGGCTAGAACCCGAGAGCCGGCAGATAGAGAAGCTGCTGGCGAGATGCGGGAATGGGCTAAACCCATCCCACAAACCGAATACCTGGCTATGGGGCCAGCCTTTGCCCAGAAGTTCGGCGAGCCCGAGGATAAGCATGCACCGGCTAAGGAGTACATAGAGCGAAAGCTCCATGAGCTAGAAATGGGCGAGTTCAGGGCGGAGTGCCTGACTGAGTTGCTATCCAGAGATGAGATCGATCCGGATACGCTGGTTCCCCAGTGGGATAGCCAGGGCACCTCGCTCGTGCTCAATCAGGCTACCTCCAAAGGGGCTATGCCGTCGGGGCCGGAGCAGCTGAGGCTACGGCTAACAGTCATGCAGAATGCACTCCTCATGATAGGCCACCAGCACCCCGGGAGAGCTGAGCTCAAGNAGGCTACCTCCAAAGGGGCTATGCCGTCGGGGCCGGAGCAGCTGAGGCTACGGCTAACAGTCATGCAGAATGCACTCCTCATGATAGGCCACCAGCACCCCGGGAGAGCTGAGCTCAAGGATATCGATTTTCCAGCTGTTCGGGAAATACAAGGACTATTTGCTAGGAGATTTCTGTTATGGGCTACGCTCCAATGAGGCATAGCGGATCCCCGCCCCGCCGTGGACGCTAGTTCTCTCCTACGAGAATGCGATACGCAAACAGGCTTACAAGCAGATGGTGCTGAAAGGGATAGGCTTCGCTGACGCGCTAGTCCAGTCCTGGAAAGATGCGGCTACTAAGGAGCGCNTAGTTCTCTCCTACGAGAATGCGATACGCAAACAGGCTTACAAGCAGATGGTGCTGAAAGGGATAGGCTTCGCTGACGCGCTAGTCCAGTCCTGGAAAGATGCGGCTACTAAGGAGCGCTAGTTTACTACGCCGCTGTCCCTCTGTGCTAAGCGCCCACAGCCATGGTCCTGGGATAGCAACAAGCAGGAGACGCCTGGCAAGAAGGGCGGCAAAGGCAAGGATAGCAACAAGAAGGCGAAGCTCACCAAGGCTACCTTCAACCGCACGGAGGATAACAAGCCCATCTGTTTCCGTTTTAACACTAAAGGGGGCTGTAAGAAAGGGGCTAAGTGCCCTTCGGCTAGTGCCCTACCCGCACCTCGCGCGCGGCTACAGGTCCTCTACCTCTTCTCTGGCAAGGATAGGCTGGGCAGCTTCCAGTCCCACGTACGCTGGCTAGCAACCGGCTAGCTTCGTCCTTCGGGCAAGACGTGGAGATCTGCTATGTGGATTCGGCTAGACCTCGTGGCGAGGATCTCTCCACGACTAAGGCTAGGACGAAGTACCTCAACCTTCCGCAGCAGGGCTACTACGACATTGTGGCTATTTCACACCTTTTTTCGGGGGATTTGGGGAAGTCGGCGAGGACCCAGACCAGTACGCAGTCTTTCTGAGCCGCGTGGGCTAGCCAGGCTCAGAGAGCGAGACCGGGCTATACGCGGCAACATTTTTGCGGATTTTGCTTTAGGGTTGCTTTTAACTCGGCTAAATTCTTCGTCATGGAGCAGCCGGAAGAAGTTGGGGCTATGCCGGCCGGGGGCACCGCCCGGCTACAATGTGGCAGTGGCCTCAGCACGGCGACTTGGTGAACCTTGGGCTACGCTCTGTCTGCTTGCACCAGTCTAGCTTCGGCATCGGCTACCACAAGCCGACCAGGCTAGCCTCAGCATGCCGGACTTCGTTTTTGAGGGGCTACCTATGTTCGACGAGCAGGGCTACTACACTGGACACCACATCAACGGCGGCTGCAGGACGCATGGTGGCTTCCAAGGCCACCGACCAGTGGCCAACAAAAATGGCCGAGTGGCATTGGCCTTGGCTACCTGCGCTACTACTACTGCGACTGCCGTTCCGGATAGGGAGCCATCGACGCACTAGCCATCGACAGCGACGGCGAGCCGAATGAGGACCTGGGCTACATTGTGAACGAACCGGAGGGATCTCGGCTACTTGGAGGCCACGGACCCCCCAGGAGATGCCACCAGAACGATGGGATAAAGGACTTCCACGATGGAGGCGGGCTATGCTCACCCGGGCGATGGCCTCGGCGCCGTCGTAGCTATGCGGATGGAGCTTCCTGGGACTGGCTACGAGCTCGGATTCGCGACATCGTCGTCAGGCGAGTGGGCTCGGAACCCGAGCTCGAGAAGGAGGCGTTCCGCATGGCTATGGGTGGCGAAAACAGTTGCAAGTTGGCGCGGGATAGTCAGCTACATGAGGAGCTTCTGCAACTCCTCCAAAGAAGGATAGAGGGGCAGGACCTCAGTGAGAGGGACCTCCTGGCTATCCCACCGGGCCAACCCCTTCGACTTAGGCTACTACGGGCTACGGGCTATCCTCGAGGCGGCGGGAGATCCGGATAGGGGGAGCAGACCTCCTGGAGGCTAGACAACGCACCATGGGAGCCTGCGCTAGCCTGGGTGCCAAACTACGTTTCCGCGGGCGTGCATAAGGACTTCGTGAAGGCTAAATTTGATGAAGATGTTGCGGAAGGCCTCATGGATAGGATGACCCTCGGCGAGTTCAAGGCTAAGTTCGGAGAGCACCGGGCTATTGCCTCTCTGGCCGTGATAGTGGAAGATGAGGAGAAGGATAAGAAAAGGATCAGCCATGATGCCACCCATGGCGTGCGAGTCAACCATCGGATAAAATGTCGGGATAAGATCCGGGCTCCTGGGGCTCGGGAGAAGAAGCAGATTCTCCGCGAGTTAATCCGTTGTGGCGAGACCGCCTTTTCGGTCGTTGGGGATATCTCCAAGGCCCACAGGAGATACAAGCATCAGGATAGTGAACACGGCTTCATGGGCTGCCAGATCGACACGGAGGAGACGATCCTGGGCGATCCGGATAGCCAGATCGTCTACGTGAATAAGGTGGGCACCTTCGGGCTATCACCGGCGAGCTAATGGTGGATTCGGATAGCTGCATGTGGGATACGGGCAGCCCATCACGTGCTGGGCCCCGGCTACCCCATCGACCTCCTTCTGTATGCCGATGACCTCGAGGCCCTCAGGATAGGGGCCGAGGGGAGGAAAGGGATACCCCTGAGTTACCTCCTCCTCTCGGTCCTGGGATATCCTTTTAAGTGGGCGAAGACTCGGGGTGGCTATCGAGTGGAGTGGCTGGGGATGGAGACGGAGTACTCGTCACGACGAGGTCAGGTCTGCGAGGAGGAAGTGGCAAACTACGTCACCACTGATATGAACCATTGCGACGGGCGGCCGGCTCGCTTCCTTGTGGCGGCTCCGTGGCGCCGGGCTCGAGGGATTGACTCACCAGTTCGAGGTCGAGATCACCTTGATCCAAAACTCTGCTCAAGAGTCAAGCACAGCCTGCAACTTGCGCTCAGTCATGGACAGTGTCAGCAGCGGAATCTCACAGTTTTCTGCAACAATGCAGAAGCTGCGGATGGTCTCGTTGCCGAAGCATATGATGTGCTCTGAGTCGCGCGTACTTCCGATTCTGGTATATGGCCCGCGTCTTGAGGACGGCGCGCAACGTCTCCAAGATCCGTCCTTGTGGTTGATGCGGGCTGGTCTGCCGTCTCCAATGTCTCCAACTCGTCCTCGGCCTCACCCCTCGGACTCACGAACGAAGCCTCGCGGCGTCCCTGTCCAGGAGGTAGCTTGCCACCTGGAGCTGCCATACACGAAATTTACGCTCCCATCACGGGTGATCAAACTCGAGTCCTCGGACAACCTGACAACGTGTCATGTCGAGGGGCTTCTTCTCGTTGTCAGGAACCAACCGTCCTCCCGCGTAGATGCTTACAATGCGGCAGCGGTGACTTCGAGGAGAGGGGCCACGCACTATGGGTTTGCCCTGTGTGTGGGTCGACGCAGCTCTACAACAGCACCGCCGCGACACGGAGAGAAGCGGAAGGTTCCGGTCCGGAACATCACCTCAAGTCCAGGAGGCTGCCAGGAGGTGGTTGGAAGTCTTGCGATCGGGGGCTCTCACCAAGATGGCGTCCAGCCCGGTCTCTCCGGCAGCCACGGATCGATACGGATCGAGGCAGCCCAGGCTCCGCTGCCAACTTACACAATCTCGCTCAAAGGGTCGGCAGAACACAGCAATCACGGGCGCCCATTTCACAGCAAAAGCCAAGCGCGTACGACTGGTGAGCCAAAGGCCGCAGGTGGCACGTTCACGAGGTCTGCACATGCTTCTTGAATAGAACTCCGGACCGAGTCTGCGAAAGCGAAAGAAAGTTGCGGTCAACACTCAACAAATGACAAACTGACACCCCACAAATTGCTAGTCAGACGTGAACCGATCGTAGAAAGACAGCAGGAGAGCAAACGCCTGCCACTGGATTTTGGAAGATGGTCAGCCAGATCAAGGCCTCAGTTCGCCCGGGTTTTCTGAAGTTTTCTGTGCCAACTCAGGTCCCCAGGACCGCCACAGGGCATCCACACAGACTCAGCACGTCCTGCCACCTGCAAGTGCAATACGTGGGCACGGCTGGCTCTTCACTCGATCCATCTGGCTCGCTCGCTTCTTTCGTTCTCTGTCTTGTCACGAACCCCAGCGGGGCCTCACTCAGCTTGGATGAGGCGGATCCGCCGGAACTTAAGCCAAACCCAACCGTACTCGCACCACAAAGCAAGCCTCAACAACTCCTAAAACCAAGCGTCTTTGCGCACTCGCCCGACGGCATTGGAAAAGTGCACGGGTCCAAAAGGAATTTGGTGTTACTGTGATGACGTGCAGTCCCACGAGTGATGACCATAAAAGACACTTGTTGTTGCATTATCTGCCTCTGTTTCTGGAAGGCAAGATAGACAAGCGAAGATTGTCTGGGCGGAGTGAGCAGCGACCGGGTAGAAACAGGCAAGCAGCTAGCCTTACGAGAAGTTTATGAGGATTCGAAATGGGTAAAGCGTGGCATCGGGAAACCCTTGCGCTGATGCGCCGCCTACAGGCCGCCTGCTACGCCGACACGCCGGTATGTGCAGATGAACGCCGATACGTCGCTTACTCCGATTTTCGCCGACATGCCGCTTACGACGAAGTACGCCGATATATGCCGATGTTGAAAGGATGCGCCGCTTATGCCGATGCGCTGAATTACGCCCATATGCCGCTGACGCCGACTTACACCGTTTCGTGCTTTGTTTCATGTCACGAACTAAACATGTCGTCTTGAGTTGACCGGATGATGAAGACCTTGAGTCCACAACCTCGTAACCTAAACAAGATCGTGCCGGAAAACACCAACAGTCATGACAAGAATAAAGATGCCAACATTTGCAACAGCGAGGGCAGGTGATGGTGATGCCGATGAAGACATGGCATCATGAGGGATAGATCATTGGGCTTGGACTGATGGGGCGCGGACCATGGGGCGCCCCTGATTTTCGAAACTAGCTTCCGAAGCCTTGAACTCCGAGGATGGACGGGATATCGAGCTCCTTGGAAGGACATCGGTGTCTCAGTGTACCGGCGGAATCGGTGTATCGGCGCGTTAGCCTATCGATGTGTCTGTATCGGGTATCGGCGCCTGCATGCAATCGAGAAACAAGCAAGCTGTTGGCATTTTACCCTTGTTATATCTTTTGTTTTTGTGGTGCCGGGGCGCCCCCAAACCACGCCCCCGAAAGCCTCCTTTGAGAGCTACTACCCTCCGCAAACCGTGGTGGTGGAGCACCTAGCCACAAATGGCTGCTCACTTTCTCTCTCTTGCTCTCTCCTTCTTTGACCGGGGTAGCGGTCCAGAGAGCGACTCTGACCCCCGCGCAAGAACGCCCCCACCTGATGAGGGGGCGAAGAGTGCAAAAAGCTATAACACGACAGACCAGGCAGCTTTGGGCCAGAGACGAGTTAGGTTTCCCGGGGCCACGGTATGAATTTCGCCAGGACAGATCTGTCTAACTGTCTCAGTTTCTGTGCCTGCGGATCATGTTCTGGTGGAAGAGTGCGACCTCTCATGGGGAGGGCCCAACATTGCAGACAGGTGCAAAAGGAAGCTCTTTTACGAAGCGAAGAGTTGCGCGCGCTCTCGCTTCGCAAAAGCACGCGAGGAGGCATCGCCCCTTGCCCCCTTGCCTTGACGTTTTGCAGAGACTCGAAGACCGATCTGTGCGGCAGCTCATCCAAGCCTTCAGCGCAGGAATTGTCGTGGGAGCCGTTCGCAGGCCAGTAGGGCTCTGGCTGCAGCGACTTGCATCGATACGGATGAGTCCTGGTGCCGCCTCGCAATGAAAGAGGACGGACACGACATTACGAAAGATTCACCACTGTCCCTGCAGCTGGCCGTGCAGATCGTCTCCAGCTCAGCAGAACGGAGCGGTCTCAGCTCACCACGAACATATTTACAGCACCACGTAGATTGAAGCGCAAATGCTGAAGCTCTGAGTTGCCGAGCGTGCGAGACACGTTCAGCACCAGGAGATTGCTCATAGCTTGAAGTAAGCCAACGGTGGACACCTGCTTGAAGAGGCCTCGTGCGGAGAGTGCCAGAGGCTGAGGGGGACCGGGGGACGTGGGGGACTTCTCGGCTTTCGGCCTCTTGAAAAGTCCGCGGCTTTGCCGAAACGCACCTAACGGCGGACGGCGGATTGACTCCGCTGAGCGCTCTCTCTGGGCGCGGGCAGTCGGCCTCCGAAGCAAGCTTGAAGCGGTCATCCCCTGCCGACGAAGACTTGAAGAGGGAGCTGATACGAAGAGGGACCTAAGGAGCGAGAAAGAGTCTTAGCCGTTTCCCCCCCCCCCCCGCCGGACTCCGGACCGGCTGGAGAAGCTGATTTGTGCGCTACAGCCTACAGCTCTGACTGTTCTGCTTCTGCCGTGGCTGCGCTGGCGCTCCGTGCTTCCTTGGATCTTCAGCTCATAGGTTCCGAGATGTTTTCAGGAGGTCGGAGTTGGGTTCCGCCTGAACTCGACACAAATATAGGCTGGGCTGCGGTGCGCTTGCAAAGGACAGGATCCCGGCGCAGAAGAGTACAGGGGCAGACACTGGGACAGACTGGGTCTTCGCATGCGCCGGCGGAGCCCAGCCTTCTTGCGTCCTCAAGGGACGCGGCGGTGGCGTCGCTGTCATCGCCGAAGCACACCCATCTCTGAAACCCCAGGCCTGCAAGCACGAGCTTCCACGAGCGAAGCTGTTAGCTGTCGAAATTCCTCTAGGTCCACTCTCTTGAAGTCCATTCGATTACCCCCAGGAGCCGACTCCACCTGAATTTCTCAAGCCGGAAACTTTCCCACCCACATCCCATCACAACAACCGACCTGGCAGCCAACACTGCCCACTCCCTCAATGCGACCTTCAGGAACTAATTAGTCCTTAACCGTCGTCGTCGCCGTTTCCCGTCGTTCTCCTCCTCCACGACGGCGTTCTCAACATCCCTCGGCCCGAGCCTCTGCGCAGTCCGGCTCCTTGGGAGCCGAAGGCTTCCGCGGAAGGCCCCGGGCCCCTTTCGCGCTCTGCAGCTTGGACCCTTGCGGCAACGGCATGGCCAACCTCCCGTGCCCTGTGCGGGATGCAAGCAGCGCAAGCAGCACACGCAGTGCAGTACGTTTTCCGCTAGTCGGAGTCTGCGAGGTCCAGCGGGAGCGACTGAGGCACCTCGGAACGTCGATGCCCCGAGGCCGGGAGTGCAAAATTCCACTATACAATCCTAACAATCCAGAGCAACCTAGAGATCAATCTCTTTCCCCAGTCACACAACATTCAAGCTTCCTTCGCGCATCAAGCAGTCGTCCAGTCTTGAGCCAATGCCATTCGGCATTGTTGCATTCACAAATGCATCGTGAACATTAGCGTCACATCTGCGAGGGCAGTCGCCGAGCTTGATGAGGCCATTGTCTTGGCCTTCTTGGATGGCATTGCGGCATTCGAGAAAAATCGGGCCGTTCCAAGCATCACAAGCTCGCCGTCGTCGTCTTCATAGAGCTCATCCCAGGTCGAGCAATCATGGTGCAGTCCTGCGGCACCGGCCTGAGTCAATGGGACCATTGTGTGTCCCACCAGTCGCCACTCGATCAAACCATTCGATTCCATTCTGCCATTTCTGCAAGGCAGAGCAGTGGATGGCCGTGCGGTCGGCACATCATGCTGTCATTCTGGGTCATTCGGATGATGCCCATGCTCATCTGGGAGGAGTCATCCGGAACATTCCAAACCCACTTCTTGGGCAAGTTCACGACACCCACATGCTCATCATCATTCTCCAGGTAGCCATTCTGGGTGCTGACGTGGTCAGTGAACTGGCGATTAAAATAATTCCCCAGCTTCATTTTCCATTCGAAGCAGTCACCCACTTGCGCTGGGCTTCATTCTTGCTTCGTCGTCTCACGGCAAACACCAATCCTTCGTAGTCGGCATTCTCATCGAAGCATCCCTGGCAACCGACACTCGCGGGAAGCATTAGCCAGTCGTAGACATTCACCAGATCATGAACCACATTCTCCTTCGCATTGGCAGTGAGCTTCCATTCAATGTGCCAGTTGCCCTTCTCAAGAAACATCCTCTCTGCCTTGGACATTGTGTACCAGGCAGCCTCGATCATGCACTCCTCGTTCGGGCCATTCTGGATTGATGTCCAGAGAATTCATTCTCAGTCGCAAGCTGGACCGGGGATCATTCGTCATTCCATTCTCGGCGGTACACTGCTTCTGCCAGTCCGACCTGAGCATCATGCAGTCGGTTGGCTATCGCACCACCTTCCACTTCGATCTTGTGACATTCCGTCTGGCTGTCAGTCGTCACGTATTCATCCAGTCGCTGCCAGATTCTCGTCACATCCTTGCCAATGTCCATTCGAGACAGTGCGGCAGACACTTCTCGATTCACCGGGCCATTCCGAGAGAACCGGTGTGTCGTCAGTGTCTCATTCATCACATGCAGGGACTCCACCGGAAAGTCATTCCTGCCGAGATTGGGTTCAAGGTCCCAGGCATTGGAACAGTCGGCGGGATTCCAGCGCAAGCAGTCTGATCTGCATTCGGCACGGGAGCTGGGGCAGTCTTGGGAGACGGCCGGATGCCCAATGCGGCATCAATCCGCTGATTCCCATGCAGTGACGAGTCGCCTGAGCTGTCGTCACCAATCTCAACATCCATTGTCAGGACATTCATGCCAGGTGCGGCAGTCACTCGTGTAAATGCAGTCGGGCGAACGAAGGATTCGCCAGTCGCCAATCGGATAAGGTCCTGGCGCTTACTCAAGGCAGCCACATCAACCGCCAATTGCTCTCCAGTCAGCTCTTCATAGCGGACTTCCGGAACAGTCGTCATTGCGGGGTTGGCCATTGCTACAGTCGAAGCAAGGAGGCAGTCGCAAAGGCAATCGGAGCAATCTACAGTCGCACTAAGGAAGCATTCAGCGGAAACATTTCGGGGAAACACATTGATCTCATTCAGCAGGGAGATTGTCTCAGACAGTCCCTTGCATTGAAACCTACACTTGCAATCACTCGATTCGACATTCGGTGAAACCGGTCGAGAGAAACATTTCGAAGAAGATCCAATCTCATTCGAGATCGGCAAATCCTGCATTTCGGCCAATCGAAGAAATCATTTCGGATCGGAAAACTTTCTCATTCTCTCACACTCTCTTTCTTTGGTTTTGGGCTTTTCAGGGAAACAAACAGTGCACATGCAGTCATGACAAGCAGTCGGCTTCACGTTACATTAGACAAGACAGCATTGGTATGTTGCATCCACTCACTCAAGGACATGCAACCACTGCAATCGGCTGCGATCAGAAGCTCATGCACTTCAGTCCCTCGGTCAGTCCTACGGCGCCTAGAGAAAGCATCCGCGCACAGCGCAGGCAGAGTACATGCACGCACAGTGAAGAGAACCCGCAATCCGGGCGGGAGGGTGGGGCATGCAGTGAGCATTCAGGGCGGCAACATGATCATCAGTCACATGAGCATCAGAATCCACATTACCGTTAAACCAATTCGAGACCACACCCAGTTGGGACTTCAATCGTTGCAGAACATCAGTGGCCACGTACTTGGTCATTAGGTCTGCGGGATTCCGTGTGCCATCAATCTTTGCCATTTTTAGCAAACCCATTTGCACCAGATTCTGCACACACTGGACCCTCAGTTCCACGTGCTTTGTTTTCTTTCCAGTGCCGAAGCGGGTTGCCATTGACTCACCGGCAGTTGAGTCAGTGTGGGCAATCACATTGACCTTCTTTGCCAACTTTGCCTCAAGCAACATTGACCGAAGGAACAGTGCCTCCGACACTCCTTGGCCAATCGCATACCACTCCGCTTCACCAGTCGACAATGCCAATGTACCTTGGGTCCTGGCATTGCTTACCATGTTGCACCCCAGTATATTTACAGTGGATCCGCTGGTCGATTTCCTAGTCTTCGAGCATCCAGCCCAGTCGGAATCCACATAGACATTCACATCCAACGAACAGTTGCCATCAGACAGCTGATAAGATGGACGCAGTCTCAAGACACACATTTTGGTACCAATCAGACACCGCAACAAATGCTTAATCTTCAGTTCTTTCGTCGCATAAGCAATGTCACCCCTGATCAATGCCAACCAGAGCAGTTTTCCAACTGCAGTCCTGTACACTGAGTGTTCCTCTGGACTCAAAGGTGTGTCTGAAACATTCTTAACAATCGTCACAGAACCAGTCGTCGCAACTTGCTTAGCATTCTTCATTCCATACAAATAAAGGGTCGAATCAATGTATGTCTGTGACATGCACACATCAATCGAATCACCATCGTGTCGCAATCTTCTGCCAAGAAAGGTGTGCTCAGTCCCTGGCACAAGCTGACCAGTCTCTGTGAGCAAAACCTCTTCTGACAGTCTGGACATGAATTCTTTTCGCATTTCATCAGTCCCTACGACCAACAGATCATCGACATATGCAAGCACATACAGTTTGCCAGATTCATGGCGGTAACGATTCGGATCACTCTTGCATCTCCTGAATCCAAGTTTCGAGGTCATTACCTCAGCGAAATGCTCTTTCCACAGTTTTGGGGCCTGTCTCAATCCATACATAGCAATCTTCGATTTCCAGAGACAGTCGCCATTCGGATAGAACTCCTTTGGTGACCAAACGTACACGTCGCCAGACATTGCTGCACGCAAGAAGGCAGTGCTCACATCTCCCAATTCCCCAGTTTCGAGACATTGCCATGCACAACAGCAATCTCATTGTCACCAGTGAAGGTGTCGAGGCAAACAGGTTATTCTTTTCAACATTCTGGAAACAACCCCTCACAACAACTCTGCACCTCAGGTCAGTCTCATTCTTCCAGACTTTGACCCTTCTGCAATCCACGGCCTCATTGACCTGTTCATCGGTACAGCCCTTGACGAGCACTTCATCGTACACGTCAAAGTCCTTCATTGAATTCATTTCTTTCATCATTCCTTTCCTCTCAGCCTCAGGGGGGAACTCGCTTTCCCAGAGCAGTGGCTCTGCAAGCCTCAGTTCCTGCTCAATCTCTCTTTCCTCGGCATTAACCTCGACATCAATCTTGGTGCCATCCTTTCCAACGACTTCCTCAACTCCAAAAAACCGACGCAAGCCATTTGCATGATTGAATCACTCCAGCAATGACATGGTGCACTGCTGAGATCCTCATTTGTTTGCGCACAGGCTCAGTCGCAGGAGCATCTGGATCAATCCTTGCTTTCTTCGGTGCATTCTCTCCAACATCTGGAGGTTCATGAACAGTCTCTGCAGGCGCACGGTCAGAACCGTCATTCTGCAGGAGGTCTTGAACAGTCAGACTCTCACTCGGTCCTGGCGCCAAGTCTTCAAGCTGTTCATTCTCCTCTTCTTCTTCGACGCGTGACAATCCAGGAGGAGGCTTCACTCTACCTTCACTCCAAGATCAGCCGGCATCACGAACGCAGTCGAATCCACTCCATCACCTTTGGGCTGCCACGGCACCGACAACATTTTGCTCACTCCAACCGCATTCCATTGCTGAGACGGCGGTTTCCTGTTGACAGTGCGAATCTTGAAGACTCCATTCGCATTTCCAAGGATGACTTCATCTGCCTCAGTGTCCTGAAGACTCCATTCGCATTTCCAAGGATGACTTTATCTGCCTCAGTGTCCTTTCCCAGGTACACTCCGGAGAACCATTGTGATCCTCCTTTCGGGATCTTCACTTTGTTACTAGTAGGCTGTTTCGCATCAATCCATTCACCAAACATGCACAAGGATCCATTGTACTCACGAGACCACCTCCGGCTGTAGGCAGTCTTTCCGTCAGATTCCAATCAAGTATCGGTTGATCAGCCATTGCGCATGTTTGACACACCAAGTGAACATTGGAGATTCCGACGTCAACTTCAAGCCAGTAGATTCTTGCAATTGTGAGAACAGTGTCCTCAGTTGACCATACAAGGTCCTTGGCACATTTCCAACACTTCCTTGACTCTGGGAGTGTCCAGTCGGTGCTGCTCGCATCGACAATTCTCCTTGTCATAATGAACAATCCTAAACGTCCTGCCAATCTCAAACATGTACAAATCGACGCAGTTCGGCTACAGCATACTTCTCAATGCTACCTTTCGCAGGCAACACAATCGCCATTGCATAGCCAGTCTGCACATCAGTCGCATTCAAGATCGTCCGTTTCGGAAGATCATTCTCCGTCGACGGAAAGGAGAAGTCAATCTGGATCACTGGTTGCCGATCATTCTCCTTCACGGCATGACGTGCTCACACCAGTCTCGATAAGGGAGATGAGTCCATTCATGCAATCTCCTTTCACTCTCCGATGGTTCACCTGGAATCTTCAACATTTTCGGCTTCAAGGCATAATTCTTGTCATCAGTCTGCTGTTCTGCATTCTTGCCAGCAGTCGGACGACGATCAAGTGGAACAAACAATGTGTATCCAATCCACTTGTGACCAGTAGGACCTCTCGGGTTCTCACACTTCTTGACAGTACCATCAGGCATCTCAATGTCAGCCCATTCATTTTGATGGCCAGCGTCAATCTGAGACGGGTCACTCGAATCGAAGAACATTGTATACCGATCACCCCATAAGCAGTCACTCAACAATCCGTCAAAAGGAGAAGGAGCATCATCTGGATGGAAGTAGCAATCTCTCCATTCATGATGCATTCGTATCCAATAACGAGGAAGCAGTATCCACCGGTCAGCAGTCCGGGGTGCTGCAGCCTCTGGGTCCTCGAGATTGAACACTTGCAACAACAACTCCTTCATTCTGCTGCCATGTTGTGGCAGTGACCGAAGAGCATTCTCCAACTCATGTTCTTCGACATTCCGACTCACTCTCATCTGACGATCAAGCACTTCAGGCTCCTCATTGGCCCTTTCAGCAACATCCATTGGGTCATCAGCCTTGCGGAATTCGACAATCTCATCATTCACAACCTTGGACTTATCACGTCCGATCATTGGATCATATGGACGCGGTGCAGTCTTCTGCACATGCCTCAGTTGCGGTTTGTGCTTCAATCCGAATTCCACTCGTCCTCGCCATTCTTTGGGGTCTTTTGCCCCAGTCCGACTCAACTCAAGGAAATTCTCATCCCTGACAGTGACAGTCGAACCATCCTTGTACTGCTTGAACGTCACTCGCTCACCAGTCAATCTTGACCATTTGCCAGTGATGGGCACTGGCGATTTGTTCGCCAGTTTGATCCTTGGATCAAGCATTTCATTGCGCCACACTCGAACATGTCTGATCAACTTCAAGTTCGACTCATTCACTTCCCACATGTCTCATCGATAGCCTTCCTTGGCTTTCATTTCTTGAGCCGCTGCAATCAGAGCGCCAATCTGGAACAAGTGGTCAATCGAACCATCATTCATGTCTGTAACTCCACGCAACTCAAGAGATCCAAGTTCATTCTCAATCCCATCCATCACTTCGGGAAGGCAACTCGCTGCCATTCTAGCTGCATCTGCCACAGCATATGGTATGACAGTCGGACACAAATAGACCCGTGTTCCTTGACGAACAATCGGAACCGGATTCCCAATAGGATCAATCAAAGCAAGATAATTCTTAGCCATCACAGTCCAAAAGTCCTGTAGCAACAGTCGAGCGACACTCACCGTAGAATTGCACACTCAGTGAGTGGCCATTGCCACAATCAAGCTGCACAATCTTTCGACCTTGCACTTCCAACGTCTTTCCAGACAAGCTTCGCAGTGACGGGGCCGGGGCACTCTCATTCAGAGGCAAAATGGGGTAGTCCGGACAACAATTCGCACAAGCTCCACTGTCGAACAGTATCCAGGCACATTAAGGCTAGGCACCGGAGGCACTCCAGCACTCAACGCACCAATCAACAAGCAAGCTCCAACAAACAAGTTCGTCATCATTCCAGGTTTCGCGCCTCGAACAGTCCTGGAAGGTCTTGCTGCATTCTGATCCTGAGTCTCGACAGTCACGGCCGCTGCATTCTGCGGTGGCTCACTCTTGGTGGGATCCTGCGGGACATTCGCAGTGCCTTGCGAACCGGAAGCTGCACTCGCACTCGGCTGCTCAGCACTCCACCAGTCCTGAGAACCCTAAGACCAGTCATCGGACCAGTAACTCCAGTCATCTTCGGACCAAGACCAGTCGCCAGACCAATCATCAAGAGAACGAATCCAGTCCTGCTTCCTCAGTCAAAGCTGACATTCTTCCTTTACCTTTAGGGCATTCCTTGCTCCAGTGGTTCGGGTCACCACATATAAAACATCCTTGTCCTTTTCCTTTTCCTTTCATTCCTTTTCCTTTCTTTCCTTTGACACCTTTGCTCTTTCCTTTTCCTTTTCCTTTGAACATTCCTGCCCTTGAATCCTTTTCCTTTGCCTTTGTACATTCCTCCTTTGCCTTTTCTCTTTCCTTTTCCATATCCTTTCCTTCCTTTCAGTGCTCCAATATCCATATCGACTGGACCGTCATTCCTGCTTGCACTACCAGGCGCCTACTCTTAATGTAGCTGTACACAATCTCCAGGGCTTCAGTGAAGGTATTGATATTCCTGACATTCAATCTCAGGTGCTGCTGCAATGGACCAGTGGTCTTCTGCATTATCAACGTGATCAGCAGATCGTTGTCCAAAGGCACTCCAGTCGTCTTCTCATGTCAAAACTTCAATATGATGAAATCACTCAAGTCGCTCTCGAGATGGTCACTCCGCAATCGAAAGGCAATGATCTCATTCAAGAGATTCGTCGCACGAGTTCGGCTGGGCAGCGAGAATTGGTTGAACAGTCGACGCCAAATCTCAAAGCCATTCTCTGTGTCTTCATTCCTAACAATCGCTCTCGCAGCTCCATCAGTGATTTGTGCCAACATGTAAGCCAATTGCTTAGCGAACATTGACAACTGATTGTTCTGCGTGCCAGTCTGTTGCACATCGTAGGCCTCGCACAGTGAATCCGTGACAACCTTGTGTGCATTCACCTCAATCTCATCCATTAGAGTCTTGGCCAGTGGCTTGTACAGTCCTACATATCGCTTCAGCTGCCACGACCAGTCATCCGATCTGTCCAATTCACCATGGTACACTGGTGGCGGGAACAATTTGATTTCTCCGCCAATTCCTCTCACTCCGAAGTCCATTCTTTCTCACTTCTTCCCTGTCTCAGGAACCGAAGCTCCGCTACCATGCAAAATTCCACTATACAATCCTAACAANTCCGCCAATTCCTCTCACTCCGAAGTCCATTCTTTCTCACTTCTTCCCTGTCTCAGGAACCGAAGCTCCGCTACCATGCAAAATTCCACTATACAATCCTAACAATCTAGAGCAACCTAGCAAGATCAATCACTTTCCCCAATCACACAGCAGTATGCTTCCTTTGTGCTGCAAGCAGTCGTCCAGTCTTGAGCCCATGCCATTTGGCATTGTTGCATTCATAAATGCATCCTGAACATTAGGGTCACATTGGGCTGGTGTCATTTAACAGAGGGAGGGAGGATCCGGAGGGAGGGAGAGAGAGAGAAGGCACGGAGCCACTGAGCGAGGGACCAAGCGCTTGCCAAAGTGACGCGGGCCGCGCTGGGTGCTCTGCGTGCTCTGTGTGGGCCCTCCTCGGGGCAGCTCCTCGCCAGAGCTGTGTCCCGTCCTTCGGCCCGAAGGGATCTCTTCTGACTCATCTCGCTTCCTTTTCACGCCGACGACGGGATGGTTAGACTCGCACTCGTGACAGCTTTCGTAGATCTCCTGGCCGAGACGAGAGCCAGAGAGCCAGAGCCAAACTCCGAGCACACGCAGTGCACGCTTCGCCTTCTGATGCTTTCGTGTGATCTCCTCCTTCCCAGCTGTGAGCACAGCCACAGCCAGCGCAGCCAGCACAGCAGGCGCAGCATAGCACATAGCACAGGCAGTGTGGAAGGAGATTGGAGCTGCGAAGTGTCCTCCAGGGTGCCCACGGTGCAGAAGCGCCAGATGTGGATCTGCCAAGGAGAAATCCAGCTCTCGGCTCTCTCTCTCTCTGCTCGGCCTCCTTGCGAGGTTGGCCCCAGCGCCTCACGCGGCCGATCGCCTGCCAAGACCAAGAAGTGAACTTCAGAGCCCGCTATAAGCGGCCCGAAACAGCGGCCCGCAGTCCTGGAGCTCGAAAGCGACGGATTCCTCTTGCGTCTGCGCGCTCATGGGGTGCACGAAGATGACGTGATTGGCACCTGGCAGGCACAGGAAAACAGGAGCCTCCAGGCCCAGCACGGCGGCACATCTCAGCCAAGGCACAGGTGAGATTTGTTCCGCTGGCACTCTGCTCCAGGGACAAGAGCAGCACGTCCACGGAAGACGACGAAGTTCCCTTGAAGTTGCTGAGCGTCCGCGTGCGTGCGTACACCGAGCCGTCGAGTCGGGCAAAGCGGATGCCGAAGGTCCCGAAGGCACCGGCGATCAATTGCAGCAAGCTCTCCCACTGGCAGAAGACGATGCACTTGGCCAAGGGATCCTGGACCCAAAACAGCGTGGGGGCCCCCCGCCCGGCAAGGGGCCCGGGGCCCGGCCTCGCCTCTTCCTTGATCTCCTGCAGCTTTTGGACGATGGCTCCCAGCTTGCTGCCGAATTGCCCGAAGCGGCTTGGCAAGCTGCCTCAGTCTTTGTCAAGCTGATTCAGACCAGAACGCGCATGTGCGCTTCAAGGCGAAGTCAGCAAGGGCGACGGCTCTAGCTCTAACAGCTCTTCCTGTTCTCTGTCAGGGCATGGCGAGACTGGATTCCGAACGGGTCCGAAGACCCGAGGTCCAGGTCCTGCAATGGAGTTCCCCGCCCTTTGCGGATGCTGAGCGGCTGGCGGCTGCCGCTGCCTTCGCTTCTTTCTGCTCCTTCCTGGCTCACTTCCAGCATCAAAGGCTGGATATCCACCTTTGCTCGGGCGGACTCGGCTCCGGCGGCTTCTTGCTGGTCTGCCAGTCTGCTCCTGCCTTCTTGAGGGGCTGCCGGCACAGGCCACACTGCTGGTTCTTGAGGACTTGCTCGTGAAGGCAGCGCAGACAGAAGACGTGGGCCTCAGAGTTCAACACAGCGCCGAGCACCGAGCGCACCTTGGAGCCTTGGAGGGATGATGATGCAGTGTCAGAGCCGCATGATGCTTGAATCGAGCGAGCTGCACATGGTGTGATGCCCAGCTGCTCAAGTTCCTCAGCTTCAGAGCTTCAGGGTGATGAGAGTACGCAGCAGAACAGAAAAAACCGCTGCCCTCTGCCGCAAAGCGTCGAGGTTGTCCTCGTAGCAGATGCTGCAGGAGCGCAGATTGGAGGTCTCTGGGTTGTTTGGGCTTCCCACAAGAGCCAGGGTGCGCTGAAGGAAGCGAAGGCGCTGCGCTTTATCTGCGAGATTTCCCATGGCACGGCCTTCGAAGTCAAGGGCCTCTTCGACAAGTTCCTTGACGGGCTCCTTTGGCTCCTTCCTTTCCCTCGGCTCCGCTTTCGCTCTGAGCTCTTGCCGGAGCCTGCGCTGCCACGAAGTGGATCCCTTCAGGAGCCTCAGATGCTCCGCTGGACCTCAGAGAGAAATGTGGGCCGTGCCTACGCATCTCTACTCGAAGCACACTGCCTCGCGAGGCGCGGGGGCGCACTGCGACTCGCCGGGCTGAGTGCCCGGGCTGAGGCGACTCGCCTCTTTCCGCAGCTCTTCTAGGAAAGTCCTCGAAGTCTCCCTCTCCTTAACGGCGCGACTGCGGCCCCCGGCCCCCCGGCCCGGCCCTGAGAGACTTCGTCGAGCTGAGCCCGGCACGGCCTGGGACGCAGTCGCAGGCGCTTCAGGCGTCGCTTGCGTCGCTTGCGTCGCTTGTGGCGCATGCGGCAAGCTGCTGCAAAGGCGGCGAAGGCCTTCGGAGCAAAGGACCGCTTGCCGCAGCCCCTCTTTAGCCACTGCAACCTTCCGCGGGCAGAGCTCACAAGTCTACGGCATAACACCAGACATGACACACTGACGGATTTGCCGTGGCCTCCTGCTGCTTGGCTTTCAGCAGGCGACCACACGCCTCGTCGGCGTCTTTTGCGAGTTCCTGCGGGGAGAAGTGGGAGCAGAGCTGCAAGAGCTTCCGAGCGATGCCCATGCCATCGCCGTCGGCGTCGCTGTTGCACGCGGACAGGTACAGCGCACGCCTCACATGGCAAACAGTTCTCTTCAAGTCCAGGCCGTGCGGTGCGCGAACCGCGTCCCCAAACCTTTTCTGCACCGAGACACTCTTGTGCAGTGT
This sequence comes from Symbiodinium sp. clade A Y106, assembly GCA_003297005.1. Lineage (NCBI taxonomy): Eukaryota > Dinophyceae > Suessiales > Symbiodiniaceae > Symbiodinium > Symbiodinium sp. clade A. The sequence continues at coordinate 52,751 of BGNK01002165.1, read as the reverse complement.
GCCGCACAAACTTCAGATGCTGAATGATGCGAAGCTTCGGAAGCTCTGCGCTATTCTGCCGGACGCACGAATCCAAGAAACGCCAACAGTTCCTCTGCGGAGCAGGATTAATCTGCCAAAAGGAATGACGGTTTTGCCTTGTCTTGGCATGTTTGCCTCCGGACATCCCTACAGAGTTCTACATTCTACATAAATACATAGTTCTCTATCTAATCGCGTATGGCCGAGTTTCTCAGCCAGCACGGGATTCTCTCGCAATCTGCCGGGACCGGCCAGCTCGATACGGAGTAGGCATGCCATACTTGCGATGTGCTTCATGCCGTGTAAAGCCTTCAGAGCATTTGTGAAGGCGACTCGACGTCAACTAGGCAGGCTATCCATTGCCTCAGAACTGCCGAGAAACCGGTGTCCCGGTGAGGCCCCAACGATGGTGTGCCCGCAGAAAACACAACGTGTGGCAGATGTCTCCATGCAGTTCATGACATTCGTCGAAGATGACCCTTTTCCAGAAGAACTGCTCCAAGACCGGGAAAGTGAGCTCTGTCCAAGACCCTTTAGAGTGCTTGAAGTTGAGGAAGCGTCTCCAGATGTGCTTCTCCGGTGCCTGGAGAAAGTTGAAGGTTGCACGCTGCAGCGCTTCGAAGTTCGAGCGCTCCTGCGCCTTCTTGGGCTCCCTGGGCCCAAACTCCTCACTTCGACGGCCGTCTACCGTCTACCGTCTACCTCTCTCTCGCTCTCTCTGCTCTCTCTCTGCTCTCTCTCTGCTTTCTCTCTTTGTGCGGCAGCATGCGATACAGCATGCAAGCTTTTCAAGGCCGCGGGGCGGCCCGCAGCTTCGCCTCCTCGGCGGAGCTCGCCTCGGCGGCGGAGTTCGCCTCCAAGCCGAGCTCCTGTCGCCTCTTCACGTAGAAGCTCCGCTGAAAAAGCTGGTAGTCGCACAAGCAGACGTCCGCCTCCAAGACGCTCCTCAAGATGCTCCCAAGAAAGTCTTTTAACTCTCGGATCTCACGGAGTCTGCAGTGCAGAAGCAGATTTCTGCTACCAGCACGTGTCATGTCCTGACCGTCGCTTTCTTCAAGTCTGCTTCTCTGCTCAGACTCAGGAGTTTGTACGTGTTGCCCGTGAACTTCACGAACTCTTCAGCCCATTGCCCTTGTTTGCAACCACTCTCAAGACCTACCAACAAGCTCTGGCCAACTTTCTCAGAGACGCCATGAAGATGAGAAGGCATGCAAATCAGCGTGCTCGTGCAGGGGAAAAAGAAGTCGCGATCAGGCTCGTCATCTTCCCGAAAGGGCTCTCCCTCGGCCGATTGGGTCCAAGAAAACACATCTTCACCAAAGGCGCTCCAACAGCCTAGCCCTAGCAGATCCTAGCACTGCAACCGCTGCTGCCAAGCATCATGCAGCACATCTACCAGTGCTATCGCCAAAGCTGTCTTTCCATAGCCTATCCTCAGTGAGTTCATGTTGCAAAGCATGTCGGCAAGAGCAAGTTGGCAAGACCTGGCATCGCATCGTATGGCCACATAGCCGGGCCGCTCGTCGGCCAAGACGCCTCCACGTGCCTGCAGGGCCAAGTGAAAAGGGCAAAAGCAAAAGTCGGCCAAGGCCCGGGCAGTACGAAGGGGCCTTGAAAGAGGCGATGACACGGCAGTCCAACGTCCAATCCAATGCGAGGCTTCGCGGAGCATCCTCGGAGCGTTGGCGCTTTTGGCAGCTTGGCGGCTCGGCTTCGCCTTTGCTGACACAAGAAATCTCCTGCCCAGGGCCCAGCTGCCTCTTCGGCACGTTCTCGCTGCCAATAACATCGATAAACCTTGTCGGCTTGCAGCGCTAAGCAGCGCAAAGCAATGCCTCCAAAGGGCTAAACTCTTCATAGACTCCTCTTGACTCCCGAGGCTTGACAGGCACAAAACGACTTGAACCGCGAGGAGCCATGGTGAGGAGTTGGTCACCAAGCTCCTGAGATCAGGTTTGGCTGCCGGCTTCATGCCGAGAACCGCGCGCAGCCTCGCAGCTCCTGCTGAACCATCCATTGCAGCGATCTCAGCTGCTCCGGTCGCAGCGGCAACAAGAAGTTTGGTGGTTGTGCATGCCTGCGCGTACACTGCGTACACTCCATCTCCACACTTCTGCTCGGCTCGTGATGCTCTGTTTCTGCCTGCGATCCAGCTTGTTGTCCAGGAGACGGAAGCTCGGGCTTGGTTGAACTTGAAGGTCAGGAGGCGATCCACTCCAAACGCGCCAGTCAGCCTCGTAGCCCGCAGCTGGGAACCTCCAGCCGATGGCTCCCAGCGAGAAGTGTGCTACTTGTACTCTCCTTACGGCGCGGCGCACCCAGGGCCTGAGGTTCAGCATCCGGGCGAAGGCACGGTGCAAGTTGAGCTCCAGCCGCACCTCGATGCCCGAGGCAGCCTGACGAGGCTCGGAGAGATGAGAGAGATGGAATGCGATGGAGAGCGGAGCGGCGGAGCGGCGGAGCAGCGGAGCGTCCTCGTTCAAGCGGTAGGAGATGCGTCTGCAGGTCTCTTCCAACCTCTTCATGCAAACTTTTCTCCAAAGACTTCACTTCAACCTGCTGACACTGCCTGTCTCTTGTGCCACTTGCACCCTGTCGAAAGTCCACGCACATCAGCCCGTCCAATCCGGAAGGACCATCTTCGGGAGTCAGACGAGCAACGAAGGGCTGCCATCCTGAGCTTCTTGGAGGGAAGACATCTCAATCTCTTTCTGCCAAGCGTGGTAACATGAAGTTCTTCGGATCGTCTCGCGCCCCGAAGTAACGCATAATCGCGTTCACATTCTGGCACCGTTCAACCGTAGTGGATGCTTTCGAGGCATTTCAAATCTACGTCTTCTCTGCCCGTCACGGAGTTGATGAACCGTGCGCTCGGGTCGAGGTGTTCTGGGATAAAACCGTTGGCTCGCCAGTCCTTGTGTCCTCCCGAAATCGTGCTCGCAGTTCTGAACTTGAAGTCCTCATGACTCATGATATTTTGGGCTGTGACTCTGCGCGTCTGCGCGTGTTGTGCTTCTGCTGCAGACCCGTTCCCATCCCGAAGGGTTCTGCAGTGCTGTTCTGCTCGCAGGCCAAGGCACCGCGCTCTGCTACAGGAATGCAGCATCGGAGTTCCAGGAGCTGTGACGCCGGATCTGGAAAAAGATCCTCTACCGCAGCATCGGCATCGGCGATCTTGCTAGGCTTGCAGGGTTTGGGACCGACGGGACCCAGGCAGCCTGCTCCGCGCAGGGCGCTGAAGATCTCGTCAGGGTACCGCCGGCCCACCACGGGGATCACCTGAAGAGACGGAGAGGAAGAAGGAGAGAACCTAGAGGGCCTAGCAGGGCCTAGCCACTTGCCTTCTTCCAGGTTTTGGGGCCGACGAGGCCAAGGCCGCGCTTGGCTTTTGGGGCGCGGAAGGAGCGCTCCAGGAGCAGATGCCACTCAGACGCCTCCGTCTCCGTGGCTGCGCTCGACATCCCAAAGCGGTGGGCACGGCATGGCTGAAAGCGCGCGCTCCCACCCCTCCCCTTTTCCCCCCACCCGCACCCAAACCTTCCTGCGGAGGTCAAGAGGCTGTTGTTGATGGGTCGGCAAGGGTCGCAGTCACGGAGTCACGGAGTCACGGTCATGGCCCTCGTCCCGAGGCGCAGAGCAGCGCAGAGCACGCTTTTGGACCGCCAGCGCCGCCAGCGAATCCGCTGAACGTAGCCGCCGTCGCCGTAGCTGCCGTAGGATGTCGCGAAGCACCTCCCGGCCGGGCCCAACTCAACCGAAGGCCGATCCTTCGAACGGATCGGAACGGATTCAGGGCGCTCCGACCGGACTCCCTTAGTCGCCTGGCGCTCGGCATGTGGGGCCCGGGAGTGTTCCACCTCGGCAGTCCAGCCGGCAGAGGACTTGGGTGGGGGCTTTCTGCTTTCTCAATGTACTGACAGTCTCAAACACTTCGAGCAAATGCTCTCTTAGGAAGCAGGCATGAAGCGGGAGAAGTTTGGATCCATGGCTTCGGGTCTCCTCCTCAACGCGATGTCCGCCAAGCCGAGCCCCTTTGTGAAACGAGACTGAAGCAACTGCTGAGCTACCCAACAGCTCCAAGCTCGCTGCCACTAAGCCAAGGAAACCTGAACCTGGGCTCCAACAAGTGTAAGCAGACCCGTAATAGGCCAGCATCAGCCTCATAAAGTCAATCATAAATCCTAAGGTCCTAAAGTTCTAAAGTATCATCCCACACGTTCCCTCCGAATCCCAGGCAGGCGAACATTTAGCGGAACCGCAGCGATGCGGTCCAGTCTCTGGCTCGTTGACAGCATGTGGGAGCCGATGCCCGAGCACTTACGAAAACGCTGCTTAGAGCACGTTTGGCGTGGCGAAGAAGGCTGTGCCGCACAAAAGGTGGGATGCCTCTGACTCTTCGCCTGTGTTTCGAAACGGTGGTGAGATCTCTGGACACATCCCGAGGATCTGGCACCACCCAGGCCAGGATCTGTTTTGCCGTCGGTCTCTCATCCCAGATTCCTCCTGCCTGGCAGGCAGACAGGCAGACAGGCAGACAGGCTTCGGCGTGTCGCGGAAGAGACTTGCACAGCACCTGAGCCATCGCCCTTCTGCACGCTTTGGCTCCTTGGGCGCCTTGCAGGGTCACCTCACTGGAAAGAAGGAGCCCTAAGGAGCCCTGCTGAGCCCTGCTGGCATGAGCATCAGCCCAGCCCGGCCCCGGAGCACAACAGGGGCCTTTGGCTTCGCTGAGGGAGCGAAGAGCTCGGAGCAGAAGCGATCGACGAAGAACCGTCCTTTTTAAGAAGTGCACGCGACACGCACCGCTTGGGCTTACGGCTTGCGGTTTCATGAGAGGCCGCGCAAACTGCACAGGCTCTGTCACTTCGAATTGCATCCAGATGCCACAAGTGAAACCAACTTCCAAGATCCGTTCGACTTTCGAGCCCTTTTCCACTCCCGAGCAGTCAACCTTCAACGTTCATCGTGATTCGGCGACAGCGGTTTGCACGGCACCTGTTTTGACTGCCTGCACTCCCAGATAAAACCATTCACTCAGCCAAGTGCAGCCCCAGAAATGCCTAAGATGCCAGCTGTCCTCATCTCCTGCACGCACCCCTCCAGCGGCGTGGTCGGGTGAAAGAAATTGTCATTGCAAGCGTCTCGAAAGCGCTTGAAGTAAAAGCTGTTTGCCACTTGCAGAAACCACCACAGAATCGCTGAAGATGTCCGCGGCAGCCTCACTGAGCCTCTGTTCGCGTCTCGTGGACCACAGCTCTTTGGTCAGGATCCGCAAAGGTTCTTCAGCAGATTGAGAGTGCTGCTGGGCTCCCGCAAGCATCTGCTGAACTGCTTCCGATTGTGGGAGTACCAAAAACTCAACGCTCCAGTGTGCGCTTGAGATCGCCTTGCCTTAGGCCAAGCCTTGCTGGAAGTCCCTGCGGCCTGGGGAGGCGCGTGCACAGAAGTGGCTGCGGCGAAGCCACACAGCCACGCTCTCATACTCGAAGAACGATAAAGATTAGTTGAGCTCCGCCCCCGCACAGCCAACGGCTGAAAGTGCAGGGTCGTCCGAACACCAACATGTCTCATCTGTCGGAGGGCCAAAAGTACAGCTGGTCCGCAACTGTAACTAGGCCTTGACGTGTCTGTAGCGGTCTAGCGCGACTTCTGAGGCTTGCTCTGTGCCCAAAAATCCAGGCTCAGCTGAAGAGGAGGCCGACCTCCCACCGTCCCACGGGTCCCACCCCACATCTCCTTTTTGGGTTTAGGCTCCTTTTGAGGTTCAGGCACCCCACTGCCGCAGATCTGCTCAGCAGGCTTTAGCCAACAAACAGAAGTTTTTGAGAGTGATCCTCTGTTATCAGCATGCCACCGCAGGAAGACAATGGCTAAGAATTTTCCAGGCAACAGGTCCTTTTAGGGTGTCGGCTTTTTCCCACCCAAGCATCTTGGATGCCCAAGAAACATGCACGGGCGCGGGTTTTGCGGAAGGCCGTGCGCACCTTGCCCGTCTAACACGGCAGGCAAAGCCGCTATGGCGAATTCCAGAGGAGGACCCGCAAAGCCGGCATCACAGTTATAGCTGCAAGCTGCAGCGGTCACAACTCCGCGCCGCAAGAGGATGCACTGCGATTCACGACCCTGGCTGAATAGTACTCTACATCCGAAGCGCAATGCAACAGCCAGAGCCGAGAATTGCTGAGGCCGTTGCAACTTCCCACTACCCTGCAAGTCACTGCGCAGAAAGGCGCCTAGGGATGACTGCCGTTCCAGCAGCTTGCAGCGGAGGACTGCCTGACTTCGACAAACACCCCTCGCACCAAACAAATACAAAATACAAACATAAGCCAATAAATTGTGAGCGCATGTATGTATGTATGTATGTAGGCAGGTAGAGGGTTCGCACCGGAAGGTATTGCTAGAGCCCCAGTGGCCACAAGGTTGGGCACGAAGACTAGGCAAAGTCCTACGTGGCACCGACGCCTGCGTAGGCAACGCCATAGAGCTCGGGAGCGAGTCAGGCTCCGCCGGGCAGCCCGTGTGGCAACGTGATCTTTTCTGCTGGCCTGCCACCACTCTGGATCTGGCTTCGGGCAGTTTTCCATGGGCCGCAAGCAGCCGAAATGGAAAGAAGAACCAGAACAGCGGGAGGACTACAACGCTCATGGTGGGCGAGGTGGACCTTCGTGGCATGTATGGCCTGGCGCGTGGGGCACGTCGCCGAAGCCTGCCTACGAGGTCAGGTACGATCAGATGCCTTTGCAGGGCAAAGGATCCAAGAAAGAGACTTTGACTTTGACCCAGGCCAGAAAAGCGGACGGGAAGGTCCGTAAACTGGCGGAAGAAGAGGCACAGAAAAGGAAGCAGTTTGCTGCCTACGCGGCCATGATGAAGCAGGCCTTCAACCAGAACCAGAAGCAGTTCGCAAAGGACATGGCACGCATTGCCGAGGAGCGGAAGGTAGCCGAGACCATCGGCTTGAATGCAGCCAGATCTGTTTTGCAAGGCCGTCAAAGCCCTATGGAGGTGGAAGCACCGACGGAGACAAGTGCCTGGCATGCGCTCTTGACACGAGCTCCCGAGGAAGAGGAGCCGCAGGATGGCTACTACGCAGCAGCCATGCTGGCACTCCAGCAGGCTGCTGCTTCCAGTGCTGTGGCTTCTCGGCCTCCTGCACCGCCGTTTACGCCTCCTGGCAGGATGCTACCGCTCAAGCCTATGACGCCCATGCCGACACCAAGAGACTTCGCTGCTATGGCTGCTGCCATGTACGGTTCGCAGGCTATGGCGGATCCATATCAAGTGTCTCCGAATATGTCTTAGTCTTTCCCTGCCCCGCCAGGGTTGGATGCAGTCCATGCGGAGACAGGTGTGACGCCACATGGGGGCAAAGGGCCTATACTCCTCCTCGTCAGGTCATTCCGCCCCCGACTCATGCCTTTGCGGAAGCTGCGACAAGTGCCCATCCTGGAACGGAGGGCAACGAAGTCCAGTTTTGGCAGACAAGCAAGCTCGCCGCAAGGCTCTGGGACCTTTTGGTCTGCCGCCGTGCCAGAGATTAGGAGCTCACAGCACAGGTGCCGCCCCGCACCCTGGCGACTTGACCAATCAGAAGTTCGGCTTTCTCGACGACGACGATGGCGACCCGGACCTGGCCACTTAGTATTACGTTGTATCGGTGCCCATCAAGAGGATGCCCCCCCGCGGAAGGTCCCCTTTCTGCCCAGAAGCGCCTGCTTACAGGAAACACAATGGTGTGTTAGCTTGTGAGCTGCGCGTGGACGGCGGAATAGTGGTCTCTTGCTATCTGCGGTCGGGGCATTCGGATGAACGCGTGAGCCTGTACAGGCCCGCGTGTACAAAGTGTTCTCCTTTGATGGGGCAGCCTGTGAGGGTTTTCTGGATTTCCATCCCCCTTGCTTGGTGTTCGCTTCTGTGCGACCTTGGGACCTCTGCAAGTCCCTCTTGTCATCCAAGTGGGTCCCGCACGTTTTGCTTCCTGTGCGGGCCCTTCTCTTTTCTGATCCCTGCTTGTGCGAGCCGGGGATCTCTTGCCTTTTTTTGACAGACTCCCCTATGTGCTTTCTGAGGTTCTGGCCAGTTCTGGCAAGCATAGGCGCGCCGAAGAAGCAGATCGGTGGCTCAGGGCTGCTCGCCCTATGCTCTTCGCTTGGCCTTCCACCTGTTGTTGGCGACTATGCAAGCACCTGTCACCTGTCACTGGGTTTGTGGCAAGGCCTGCATAGAAGCTACTGTCTCCTCTGCAGAGGGGCAGGGACACTGGTTTTTTGTTATTTCGATGCCCCGCCACATATAGGCATTGGTTGCGAGCGCGAAATACTTGTATCGGTCTCTCTGAGACAAGAGCCGCAACCCTTGCCTACTTTCAACTCCCCGTTCCCCCAGCGCAGGGTCGCAGACTGCCATTATCATTCTTGATGGCCGCTGCAGCTGCAGTTGTACCATTCATGCGCAGCGTGCAGTGCATGTTTTTGTTGGTGTTGCTGCAGGTCCTTATGTGGAGGATGCCGGGAAAGATTTCACCACAGGGTGCCTCTTGCGCCTTCCAGCCTCGGGGGTCCCTTTGCTGGCAGCGCGGTGTCTTGGTGGCCCTTCTCCCTATGCGCCGTTGCTTACTCGCTGCCCGACCTGGCTGCTTGCTAGGTAATCGAGTTGCATTCTTGATGTTTGTGTTCTGGGGTTTGCTCACATGCCTGTCAGGGGTCTGGGGCATGCACGCTGGAGTTGCCAATGCCATTGAGGAAGCAATTGTGGTAGCAGAAAGTTTGCCGGAACAGCTGCCAGCCAGAGGCCCTGCAACTTCAAGCCCCCCGACAGCCCCTCACGCACACTCTGAGGCTGAAGCCCGGACTTCACCTGGACAGCAGCGCAGGCTGCAGCGCTAACACCTGGGTATCGCACCCAGTCGGTGATTTTGTCGCGGCACGACCTTCGGGCCTCTGTCATGTCAAGCCTTGCCTCGGAGGCTGTGCTGCTGAACAGCCATGTTTTGCCTGCATGCCGGCAATTCGATACTGGCAGTTTCGCATTTCTGCAAGTGCCACACTGGGTGGCACTTTCGTCTCAGCGTGCCGTCGTGCTTGATCTCTCTGCTTTTGGTGAGCCCGTCTTTGCCGCTTTGGTGCCGGCTGTCATGGCCTCCAGCGACCTGGCAGAGATTGCTGCACAGCATAAGATCGAGCCGTGGGACCTCTACATCGACGCGAATTCCGCTCCCGAACGGGCCCCAGCTTCCGAGTCTGCTCTGGTTCTGTTCTGAAGTTTCGGCCCGTTGGCAGCTCGCCAATCTGGGACCCAACCCTCGACGAACTGATCACCTCCGATGACTTTGCGCCTGGGACATCCCACCTGAGTTGTTTGGGCACGAGGCTAGGGCCTAGCGGCTAGGGCATGGGCGGAGCAGCTTGCGCGAAGCTGTTGCGACTCGCATGCACTGTCGAGTCGAACATGTCAATTTTGGTGACGAAGTCGCTGTCACGCTCTGTTCTGCAAGGAGGTCGTCAGGTCCTCGTCTTGCTGCAGAGCCGCAAGCAGAACACCTACCAACCGGCTCTTGTCTGGGAGTGTTTGCTTTCATTGACGCTCGACAAGTTGGCAGAGGCATCACCCACATGTTTGTTGGCGAGGGGTGGCATCTTGTCCTGTGTCTCTCCTTGAGCCTCCCTCAAAGCTTTGCAGCCCAGGTCTTTCAGGAGCCTCCCGATGCGACACACAGGTGTATATCACCGCTGACACCGTTATCACGATCTGCATTCGGCCCAAGCCGGCAGATTTTATCGAGCCAGGGGGTGACAGCACGCGAGGCACTGCCCTGGCAGCTGCCAGAGCCGCCGAGCCGACTCTGCTGAGGGGTGTTCAGTCTCCCTTGCGGTCAGGTCGGCCTACTTTGCTGCGCGTAAGTTGGATTTCCCGGCTTCGGCTGATAAAGCTGGCCAGAGCACGGGATTTCCAATTTCCATGACGCCATGTACTTCCAGCACCTTACGCCGGTTGACCCACAGCCCAGCTGACAAAGCGCACGTCCTGCTTGACTCGCGGGCCTTTGACTCCGGTTATTTTCCGTTGTGATGGATGCTTGGGTGCAATGGACGTCCTTCCTTCTTCAGGTTGGGATCGCGCTTGGCAGCGCTGTCGATGTCTTCGTTAAGGGCGCACTTGCGGTGAGCGGTCGGCCACTGCTGCTTCGTCAAGGCGATCTTGTGTCGGTTGTGCCCAGAGGAACAGCGCCGCCTTCAGCCCAAACCTTGTCATATATGCTGCGCCGTGGGCCGCAGATCCGCCTTTGCTTCACCAGCCTAGCAGGAACTCTTTCTTCCTGCTCACCGACAGACTCCGTCGGCTCTTCCAAATCGACCGACAGCTTGTTAGAGATTCTGAAGATTTTCGGCTTGCTGCCTGTGCCGCACTCGATTGCCCTCCCTTGGCCTTGCCACGCAAGATGTGTCGCCCTCGTGACCAAAAGTGCATGCACCTTGGAACTGCGTGCAGCAATCGTGTTGGCAACCACCAGGCTCAACAGAATGTACAGAATCCCTGTGCCTCCTGGATGCATCTTCCCACGGCAAGTTGTGGCATTTTTCGATTTGCGTGCCATCTTGCGCGGCTTCACTTGGCAAATCATGGAAGACGGCTTTGCCAAGTTGATTGCTCTGGAGCACCAATTCAGAGACGCCGCACCCGGCTTCCAAGTCTGCGTGCGTGGCGGCACACCTGAGCTGATCGGGGACGTTACATCGCAGCCGCACACCCCGGAACAGGCAGATACATCAGCGGGGTCCAAGGAATCTTTTTCAGGCGAGAGGTTTTTGCGCTGCAGCACCCTGTGGAGCTGCGCGTGCAAGCGCGCACTCTTTCTCAATGCGGGAACTTTCCTCGCTCTTTTGAACTCAGTCCTGCCTTTCGCGTTGTCACTGCCCTCTCCCTTGGGAAATGCCGCTTCCTATAGGCGGGGCCTCCGACCTTTTGCAAGGTCTTTGGGGAGAGTGTGTCGCTAGTTATATAAGTGTGCTTTCCTGGCCGCGGACTCGGAAGCCGTTAGGCAAGGCAAATTGTGCTGCGAGCCAGTCCAAGGAGAAGCTTGCGTCACCTGCGTAGGGCAGCTGATAGGTTGGGCGGCCAATGGCCGCGGTTGCACGCCGATGGCACACCTATTCCTAGGTTGGTCCGAGTCTGACTCGGCTGAAAGCCACACACGTTGGGTTGATGTCGTGATCGTAGCTGTCGGCTACATTCCGGAAGTTCTCTGCGTTGCTATCCCTGTAATTTCAGATGTCGAGTCGAGAGGGATCCGCAGGCCAGTGCCAAGTTTCCTTTTTTGATCCCGACGCACAGTTTCTGCAGGGCATTCCCACTTTTATTGCCGCACCTGCTTGGCCAACCTCTATCTGTATAGGTTTGACGGCAGGTTCTTCGCCACACAGGTGCCAGACTACGTCACGCAGGTTTACCTGAGGCATGTGATCGACCTACCCAGCTTTTCACTTGAGCATCGGGGTTCCGCAAGAGCGTCTTGCCTACGACCTAGCGGCTAGCGTTCATCTCTCAGACGGTTCGTCCAGCCTGATGACGGACCATGGTACCAGAGCATCTGCCCTCCTTCGGTGAGGTTTTGATGGAATGGCGTGACTGGGCCGAGCCTGATCCCCTGCCTGTCAGCCGCGCCTGCCTGCCTGGTTGATGGCAACCAGACCATCCTTTTCCAGGCTGATATGTCTCAGCCTACACAATATATAGTAATATAGGCAGCACATTGTTATGCAGCCAGCCAGGCCTCGCCCAGACAATGTAACCCCTTGATGGTTGTGTCTGTCGCACAGTCATCTCCATCCGCCCTGATGTTGATAGGCAGCTCCGCCCACGCTATCATCGTTGATGGCCGGCCATTGCGCCAAGGCTGGCTCACTGTCTGGGTCGACGGTGGTCGTAATTCTCGACGTTAATCACTTACTGCAGAGGCTCGGTCAGTTCACCCCAGAGGGCTGGGCGATAGTACCCCTTGGGGTTGTCCTTTTCACTGTCTCCCAAGGTCAGGATTTGATTGCCCAGTTAGTGCCCCAACCCTTCCATGCTGCTGTCAGGGACGCCACGACTGATGCATATGTGGCTGCACTTTCTGACACTTCTAGGGGAGGGGCTCGACATGGCGGTGCGATCGATGGAGTTGTGCCGGATCCTGTTGGGGCAACACCTGTCCATGACGACCAGCCTCTCGATGACACTGCCAGCTCACCCTCGGAACATGCTACCACTGAGGCGTTCTTCTCGGCCACTTTCCTTGTCTTTGCCCCAGCATTTTCGCCGGAAGTTGTTACTGTATGGTTGCCAGGAGTTCCCTCTGTGCACCACGCATTGACACTGGTGTCTGCCGCCCGATCCCCGCTGCCACGCTTGCACTTCCCCAGGCTCATACCAGCGAGGATGCAAACCATGCCGGGGGTAGGCATCATCATCGCGGCACCTACTTGGCCGAAGTCAGGCGTATGTGTTTTCTTTGCGTTTGTTCCTGTTGATACCTGGCTGTTTTGCGTGAAGGTGACACAGTTGCTTATCCCACTTGTGCATGCGCCACTTCCAGTCACGGAGCTTGGCGATATATGCTTCAGGACCCTGCTTGTTGGAGGGAGGATGTTCCTCTCCCGGCTCCGTCACCTGACACTCTGCGCGTCATGTCGGACCAAGGATCTTTCGTTCGCTCTGTGTTGCCAGGGCGGGGCGCCCTCCTCCGTGTAGATTTAGCCCAACTCCTTGGCCTGCCTGCTGATGAGCTGATCTTGCGAGGCCTGCCAGTTTGCCAGTGCTACACCACGCCCACAGTTGGGTGCTCAACAGGTACACAGGTTCCGGCACCACGCCTCACTGGCCTACCCATTGTTGACGGCCAGGTCCACGATCGTGGTCATCGGTTTTCTTCCACGTAATCCAGTTGTTGGCGGTTGGCCCGTGCCTCCCAGAAGCACACGGCCGGACTTCCTGGCCATCCCCGTGGCTTGGAGAGACGCACAAGTCAAGGCCTGGGTGGACCCGGGTATCCATGCAGGACAAGCTTGCGTTGATCATCTGGCCACGGTCGTTGACGTCCTGGCCAACCGGCAGGACGTCTGTGGTGCTGCTCGTAAACGGAAGTGCCGTATCGACACGGCGGCACTCGGTTTATACCTGCCAATAAAGCAGCACGAGAAGCCGTATGCACCTGCCGTCCTGCTCAGGCAAAATCTGGACGGCAGCCACTGCCAATCCCATGCTGTAATTACAGCAAGGTGGAGGCAGCACTTTGGGACATGGAGGCCGGTCAGCTCTGCAGCCCGGCAAATTTGGCCGGGCCTCCATTCACCGCTGCGCCCAAAACTCTATGCTCACATCGATCATTGTGCGCCGCCGACCTTGATCGGAGGAAGGAAGGTGCGTCAGTTGTATTTGGGGGGCATTTGGTGCGTGGCTTTTGTCGCTGGCAGCTGACCGCGGACAGACGTGGCATCTGCGTATTAAAGCTCCATTCGCGAAATTACAGCAGGAGAACCAGACCCCAGGAAACCATGTGCCAACAGACCCGCGGACGGATGTCCCCACGAGCGCGTGCACGGACATTTGATACTGGAACCGGGCCGGCGGGACCCAGAGGGAGTCTCCCCAACGCAGGGAGGCCCACACACAGACAAGCACAAAGCCCAAGCGGAGAACCTGTGCCGATGCCGTGGTAGGATCCAAAACAGATTGCGCAAGCCAAACAACAAAGGACAGACTGAGCGGGAGGCAACCAAGCACACCCAACTTGCTCAAGAAACGGACACAGTAGGCACGGTCCTCTGCGAAGTCACCGGTCGGGTGTGCACTCGCCGCGGGCGGAGTGACAGTACCTGGCCGGGGCAGACGGGAGCCGAGCCTAACGGAAGCACATAAGGGCACGGAGTGTGCGTCGGACCTTGGTACCGCACGGCAGCACTCGCAGCAAAAAGAAGGGAAGGCGGACACCTGAGTGGCCGGCCAAATGGCTCATCGTGTGAGTCGCGGCCTGGCGCGGACATCACACAACGGAGACAGCAGACGGGCGGACCCGCCTGGTTCCGGACTGTCCACCACCGGTCCTGAAAGGACGGGGAGCAGAGCAATCACCCAAGGCACAGAGAACGGTCCTCGTCGGAAACCGGGCGGACCCGGATTCGACGGAGATCTACCGCACGACCGGACGGACGAACCGGACGGAAAGAGCAGCACAAATCAAAGTGCAACCGACCCGCTGCGAGCCAAGGGCGGATCGGTTGCCGTTGCGTCCTACAACCAAACACTAACGTCGGCACTGCCCGTCATCGATTTGTTCACGGAACATCTCGTGCGAGCCTTCTCCTTCTCGATGGCCTTCCGGCGCTCATCACCTCCAGCTCCTCCACCCTTGCGCTCTTGAAGAAACCGCGGCTGCGCCGGATGTCTTTCAAACGCTGCCGGCTTTCTTCTACGTGGAGTAGGCATTGAAAACCTCGTCATCTTAAGATGCCCCGTAGTCTGAGGCAGTCTGCTCCGCCTCCTCGTCATCGGCATCCGCTTCGAAAGCAAAGTCCTCGCCCTCGCCTTCCGCCTGCTCCTCTTCATCTGCAGCCGTCTCGTAATCGGGGTCGTCGTCGGCATAGTGGGCGTAGTGCTGGCGCTTCCCGGCGCCCTTCGGGGGCCGTCTTGCTCCATGCTGGTTCCGTTCGCGGGTGGCCTTCTCTCTCTCACGCACATCATAAAAGCTCACGCGCAAAGCCTTCTCTATGCCTTCCAAGGTGTAAGCAGACTGGTTCGCCAAGAGGATTTGGCGCTTGTCGTCCTTTCCCAGGTTCACGTTCTTCAAGGTGAAGTAAGCCAACAAATCCTCGGACATCTTTATGCCATCGCCCACGTCACACAAGTCGTCCCGGTCCTGCTTTCTCTGCCGGAGGTAGTGGTCGACAGCGTGACGACAGCACTTGTCAAAGAACTGGTCAAAAGCCTCCGTCTTGCGGATGACTCCTGCTTTCTCGATCTGGCCCAAAGCTTTGAGGAGCTTCTTGTAGCCGTCCTTGACCTTCAACTTGTCCGGTTCCACTATCAGGTCGGCACATGCCTTATGGGCTTCTCCATGTAGTGCTTGCAGAAGCCGCCCCACGAACCTCTTCTGCTTCTTCTCCAGGGACCTCTTTTCTTTCGCCTCGTCGTTTCCGCTGCCCTGCAAGCTGTTGAAGGCGAACAAAACTCGTCGTCGGTACTCCTTCATCAAAGACGGTTGGGCCCCTGTAAAGTGAGGGATCCCATCTCTGTCCACGACGATTTCCTCGTCCTTCCAGAAGGCATCGGAGGCTGCTCCCGCCGAGGCCGTGGCAAAAAGCTCCCAGTGCGAAGTTCAACGCTCTCGCAGCGCAACCCTTCTTTTACCGCCAAGCAAACGAAAGTGTATTTTGTCGTGAAACTACTTCTCTGCCACTTGCCTTAAGCAAGGCAGACCTGAACTTCTAGAAGGCATGCCATGAGCGTACCGTCGTGCTCGGGCCGGCTGCAGAAAAGGATGCCGGCATTTCCTTCAAAGAAGCTTCTGGCACACAAGGTCACAGTCAACAGGTGCATCCAGGAGAGCTTTCACAGGAAGTGTAATTTTCGGGAGAATAGTACGCTGTTCGCAGTCTGTTCAACATCCGGGTCACCAGTGTCGAAAATAACCTCCAAAATTTCATCAATAAACTCATCATTCATCAACTCAGCTCGATCAAACAAAGTTACCGCACCGATTTCGAACATCGAGATGCAAGCCTTAAAGTTCCACGACCATGCTTCCTAATCAGCCGGCTGGCCGGTGAAAGTCTCTGCTGGCGAAGCTTTCCCGCAAAAACTCCTTTTGCTCCTATGGCCCATTGTCTGCTGTCCGAAGTTCCTTGGAGCTTTCAGCTCCGCTACCATGCGAAAGTACAGCGTCCCAGAATCGCACACAAACTACTCTAAAGTAGAAGTGCACAACTCACTCACCTGCGAAGCCAAAATAAACTCTGAAGTTAGGAAGCGCCTTTCTCTGCAATGCACAAAGTGCTCCATGTGCTTGAGCCAACGTAAGTTGGCAAACGGCAAAGTCTGCGAGAGCGAGAACGTGTTATTTTCACAAGGGATGACACACACACACACGGACACAAACAAACAAATGAACACGGCAGCCTCCCCCGCCATCAGTTCTGGAACGGCAGCAGCCCTGCGATTGAGAATGCAAGGACCAAGGCACTGCGGATTGCAAGGACAGCTTGAGAATCTTCGGTTGAGTGAGCCTCGACAGGCGTACGAGTTGACGTTTGGCCGGCTCGTACAGGGTCTTTCTGAAGGCGGCAGCCTGTGAAGCACTGGCGAAGTGCAGGCATCGTGTCCACTTAGCACACGTCCTGGCCTCTCGCTCCCTGTACACCTGCATATCCTCCAATCCGTCCTGCAGGCACTCTGCTTCAGGAACATCCTCTCAGAGGAGAATCGCAAACTCTCCAGCAAGGCCACCACAATGTTGGCGTGGGCGAGTTCCAGCACACCTCTCGAGTCTCTCTCTGTGGCCAAAAGGCGCTCAGAAAATACCGAGCTCAGCCGAGCTCCTGCCTCGATGCAGGTCTCGAGATGCCTGCCGCAGGCCGCAGGACAGAAGGCAGCCAAGGGATGCGATGCGGCGATGCGGCGATGCGAATCTTCAAAAACCTGTGGCCAAAGCCTCCACAAGGGAACCGGCGGAGTCCTGCACTCCACCGCTTCGGTCGCTTTTTAGCGTGCCGCAGCGTGCCTCTTGGAGTGCAGCAACCAGTGGCCAGCGCTGGGCACGGGTGCAGGCCAGCACTTGGCATAAAGTTGCTCAGGCAGCTCGCGTGTGAGATAGGTGCGCTGCAACTTCCGCGCAGGCCGTCAGATCATGGACAGTTAAGAACGCATCCATGTACTGAGTGTACACGCTTCCTTCCTTCAACTCTCCTGGGGCTTGGGCAGACTGACGAGGTGCAGATCACATTCGGCTTCCTTGCAGAGTGCGCAGAGCTATGCTAAGGCGAACAACGCCGCTTTGGAGAAAAGCGGCCGTGGCGGCCAAGGCACGTCTGCGAGGCCAAGAGCTCCATGGCCTCGAGGATTTTTGGAGTGCCCCTTCCCTGACCCTTCCCCTGAATTTGCTGCTTGGCATCGGAAGTGTCTCGGCTTCCGAGATGGCAATTTCAGTCCCTATGGCAGCGTGCACTGCTCTTGTGCCGTGCAGCAAGACACTCCGCATACTCCACGTCTTCCCAGGAGTACCCGGAAGAAGAGCCCGATTGAAAAAAGAAGGGACTGCGAACTTTCCTTTCGATTCCACTCTCTGAGCTCTGGCCTGGTGCCATTTCGCTGAGAGCTGAAGCGCCTCCAGCACCGATCCCAAGGCCACCTCGGGCCTCTGAGCGGACGCCAAGGACCTCTCAAAAGCAAGACAGAGAGGGCAGGGCCGGGGCAGGGCTGCAGGGCTCCATTTCCATGGCGATGGCGCCTGCCGTCGCCGGAAAGAAGATCAAGGGCCCAGTGCCACTGCGTACCCCTAAGGCAAAAATAAGCAACAAGCAAGAAGCAAGAAGCTCAAGCTCAGCTCTCTCTTCCCACTCTTCTGCCTCTCTCTCTGCTTAAGAGCGCTGTCCTTGCGCAGGCTGCAAGGGCGGCATTGCGCCTAGAGGCTAGTCGACAGTAGCCAAGCCCCGTCAGTGGAGGAAACTGAAGGAAAGAAAGGAAGGCCGGCTCCCTTCCGCATTCCGGGCGCCCGGCGTCGTCTCGTCCGGAGCCGGTCCGAAGAGGCCTCGCGCGCAGGTGCATCTCAAACTGTTGCACACCGGTCGGCATGAGAAGGGAGTTAGCCACACGAGTCGGGAATAAGCGGTGCGCGAATCCATAACAAGCATGAGGCATAAGTCAGGAACAGGGAGGCGGGCAGTTCGGAACACGGACGGACAAGTCAGGAACAGACGGGCCTCGAGTAGAACATTTATCCGGTGAATATGCCTGCAAGGGTTTTCTAGGGTATTTGCAAGGGTTTACGATGCAGTAAGTGCAGTAGGTCAGGAATATCCTAATACAATGTAAGATGTTTACAAGGTGTTGCAAAGCAAAAGATAAGGAATATGCAATAATATTGCACATTCGCTACCTTAGGTACTCGGATGAGATGCGGCTGCGGTTCTTTTCTTAGTTTGTTCCGGAATGCTCTTCCTGACTGTGGCTGCTGTCTCGTGTTCCCGACTTGCGTGGGCTTTGTTCTCGACCCAGCTTCGAAACTCTTCCTTAGTGCGGTCTGGCAATGTTCCGGACTCGGCTAACATTCCAGGGTCCAGGGTCTTCCAGCTCCCATGCAGCCGAGTGGCACATGTCCCAGTAGATCTGCAGTGCACGCTGCCACTGCCCTGCACGCTCGCACCTGCGGATCTCTGCGGATCTCTGCGGGTGGGGGAATGTGCAAAAAAATCGCAGTGAGAGCAAAGAGGCTTTGGCACAGTGATGCAGGAGTTCATCATCGGCCTTGGACACGCGGCGAGCAGTAGGCAGAGGCGGCACAGGCAGCGCCGCGCCGTAGGTCGCTCCAGGCGCCAGGCGAGTCGGGCTGTTGCCGGCGTTGCCGCAACCGCTCGAAGACTGCCAGGTGCGCGTGCCAAGCAGTAGCCGTGCCAGTGCCAGTCTCGAGTCTCACGCCCGCAGCCGACCGCCGACCGTCACCGTCGCTTAAGCGACGAAGCGACCGACGACCGACGATCGGCAAGTGGAAGGTCCGTGGGAATTTAGAGAAATACAGCCGGCGGTGCCGAGGAGAAGCGCATGTTCCCACTGCAAAGTTCTCAAACAGACGCCAACCTTGGCTAACGTGCTGATGCTCTGTGTTGCTAAAGATGATGTTCCAGCTCAGAAACTGCCGGCCCATAGGCGAGGATGCCTTCACTGCACGGCCACTGCATGGCCATGGCTTACTGGCATACTTGTTGTGACTCCATGCCTGGGCCTTCTACGTCTGCTTCCTCCATGGCCTTCAATGGCATTGAACAGTCGGCGGAGCTGCGTGCGCTGCAGCGCCCGGATGAAGCCTGCAACGTAGCCAGGCACTCAGCCCAATGCAGACCTGTCAGACGGCACAGATGTCGTGTCCCAATAGCGAAGCAGGTTTGAGTCCGCCACCATTCATCTGAGCGGTCATGGCCTGCTGCGATTCGTGCCACAGTTCCTCGTTCTTTGCTTCACTTCGTTTGCATTGTCCCGGCCATGTGGTAGGTCAGCATGTCAACAACCAGGTGTTGTTCGTCCATCTCCTGCCGAGACCATCCAACGGTGGCAGCAACTTGATAGTCAAGTTGTGCGGCTTCGGAACTTCGCAACTCCAACTTTGTTTCCCCTTCCTGCCCCCGCCTTGAGTAGGCAGAGGGCACATTGCCAAGACGAACCTGCACTAAGATGCTGCTGTGCTATGCCGCCATGCCGCCATGCATGCCATGACTTCGCAGAGCCCCAGACCATCGCACTGCTTGATGACCATGTTGTAGGAAAAGGCATCTGCCACGCGCACCTCGTGCGGAAAAGCTTTCCGAAAGCATCGCTCTCATCACTGGGTTTGAGGCTGCAGCCACCCGCAGACCTGGGCCATGGGGACAAAAACCAGACTGCAGTCACTGCACAGCGGCCGGGCCCTGCGTGTCGACGATAGAAAGCACTCTTTTGCGATCCCCGTGCCGACTCTCAGACCTGGAGACGGTCCCGGTCCCGTCACTTCCACTCATCGCCCTCCTCGTCCTCTTCCTCGGAAGCAGAGGCAGTCAGGCAGAGAAGGAGAGAGTCGGGAAGCGCCCACCCCACAAAGGGCCCCAAGCGTCCCACCTCCTCGTCGCCGTGCGTCGCTTCTCTCACCTTCGCCAGGCCAGCCGAGAGCGCTCCCATCAGGCCCTCGCCGTGCGTCGTCGACCTCGGCTTGCGCAAGACGCCCAAGGCCCAAGACAGCGACGAACGCAGAGCTCCGCTGCTCTCTGCTCAGCGCGGCCAAGGCTTCGGCCATGGCGTTGTGGTCTCCACGGCCTTCAGCCCGAAGCGTTGCGCCTCCACGAAAGCGGAGGGAGGGGGAAGGCTCACTCCCACACACTTCTCAATAGTTCTTGGCCGCCTTGATGTCGTCCAAGAACTCCGGTCCCTGTTGCTCCTTTTCGACTCTTGAATGGTGCTGATGGTCACCGAATGACAGGCTAACGACTTGGGAGACCACCGGACGGTCTTCTCACCTGCGCGCGCATGAACTCTGAAGTACTTCAAGACGTGGTCTCTGTCAAGGCCTGTCGCAGCCGGCACTGGTGGCGCAGGTGGAATCACTCCACTCCTTGGACCGTCCGACATCAGACACCAAGAACAGTGAAGAAGGCTGGTCATCTGCAGCTCGGGATCTCCGACTCTGGCTGCTGCGTGGTGTGCAAATCCGCCTCACACCGCCCCAAAGCCCTTGATGACGCTTCCTCTCCGATATCAACCGAAAACAAAGGCCTTGTCGAAACCTCGGATGGCCGTCAGCAAGTGGGTCGGGAGCTGCTTTTTCGTAGCTGTCGGTTCCTCGGGCGTTGTTCTCGGTTCAGTCGTTGTCGGCTCCTCGGGCGTAGTTCTCGGTTCAGAGGATGTGCTCCTGGTAGTTGTCGTCGCTGTGCCTGCCGCTTCTGCCATCCAAAAGAGCCAGCAGCCCCGCCCAAACCGCAGAAAGCACCCCAACTTGTGAGGTCGAGTTGCTTGTCCCGGTCCTCCTGCTGGTGGCACCACCACCATGCCCACCAATGTTACTCCAACCCCCCGCTGCCCCCTGACCACGGACCTCCTCACAAGCTCGCAGCGGTGCCTTCAGCCATCCAAATCATGAGAAAGCAACACTGCAACACCAGCACATCCAAAGCGTGCCACGGTGGCCATGATGCAAGCACTCGCAGCAGCAGCAGATACTTAGTAACTAGTACACACTTACCCCCGCAACCACCTGCACGCCGAACCGTCTGCCACAATCCTACACGCTTACATAGTCACTGGGCGTGCTTTACATGTGTTTTACTTTGCCTGAAGGTGCGGGTTGGGGGTGGGGTAGGGTATTATAGGGCGGAAGGGGAGGGGGGCGGAGGGCAAAGGTGGTATTTACAGCCCCCTTTTGGACACGTAGCTTTGCGTGATGTGTGTTTGTGTGTTGTATCCGTTGTCTTGCTGGCTGCTCAAAACTTATAGTCCAGCCATCGTTTGCGTTCACGTCCTACTAATTGCATGCTGCATGCTTCAAATTAAGTATCTCTGATCCCGGTTCTCCACAGGGAGGGGGGAAACAAGGGGAGGGAAGCAACCCACAACCACACCACACCACGGGGGNGGGGGGGGGGGAGGAGGGGGGCCGGCCGAACCGGCGCGGCAAGCCTGTTGGCAGTATCTCAGAGTCGCGACTGTGCAAGGGGGAAAGCACTTGGTGTCCTGAAATGAAATATTGTTTAACTCACATGACAATGCCGTGAAGCATTGCGGAGGGGTATTGTCCAACGTTGAAGCCCACCAGTACATGGGGATGATTCCCTGAAAATGCTTGAAAAACTCTGCCTAACAGTGGATCCCAAGATTGTTCACCCGCCCCCTCCCTCTAAGCGATGGCAGTCGATCCCATGGCTTAAGCCCGCACCTCACTAAGCGATGGATGAAAGAGTAACCGCCATAGCACTTGCAACGGTCAAGATGGTATTGGCATGTTTTTGCTCACAGTCCCTGAAATCCGGCCCCGACCCCCAGTAGGTGACGGCGATGGATGTTGATCCCATCTGTGAAGCCCGACCGCCGTTTCATTAGGGCATCGGCGGTTAATGCCATTTCTGAAAACCCCGCGGTTGATCACATGTCTTAAGTCTTAAACCCGCCCCCCGCGTCAGGCGACGGCTGACCCTTCATAAAGCAACAGCGCTTGATCCCATTTCTTAAACCCGCCTCCTCCTCACCCGACTGTGCCATTTCTCAAACCCGCCCACGGAAGAGGCAACAGCGGTTGGTGCCATTTCTAAGACCCGCTCCCGCCGGCGATAGGATCCCAGAATCCCATTTCTCAAAGCCACCGCCTGGCCGGTGCTCAGACCTATGGCGCAGTGACCACGCGTGTGTCCCACCCGACAAGAGAGGATCTGAAGTCTTGGGGTTTGGATGTCTCGGAGAAGCTCAAGTCTAAGTGTCCTACCAGTACAGGGTTGCAGGGTTGAAGATAGAAAGCAGAACGGATCGCATGAATGCATCGACTGTCAAAACCAGCATTGGCAACAGCACACCAAGCAATGCCATCAAATAGGTCTTGTCTTCATGAAGCTGTGCCGATGTCAGACACATCGACTTTCGAACTGAGGCCAGATCGCGAGTGATGGTAAAACGGCAGCATCAAGCAAGAGCAGAATTCCGGCAAGCCTCGTGGTGAAAGCCGCTGCGCCAGAGTCTGGACTCCATCTGAGCAAGACTTCAGAGGTACCCCTGTGGCGGGCCACCAACCAGAGCTTGGCTGCTTGGCCTCAGCATCTTTCTGGCACTTGCCTGCGGCCAAAGGCCTTGTCCAGCCCTTGGCAGGGTGCAAATTTATGCGCAAGCGCTCTTTCGGCCTGTTGGGCCTGGTGGGCCTGACTCGGCCTGACAGCCTGATCAGCCTGTGACAGATTTAATTCGACCAGGCTCTTGCGCGGAAACCGCCGCACGAGAAACTCGTCGATCTCGATGCCCAGCGACTCCTCGCCGGATGAGGAAGAGAGCTTTTTCAGGCAGCAGTCGCTTCAGCGGTGCCTCCAGCTCGGAGACCGCCGAGTGAAGCGCATCGAGTTTGGGTTTCATCACTTTCTCCACCTGCGCCTGGGCCTCTCCGAGAGCCTCCTTCCAGTTCACCGCTTTCCCCTGGTCCGGTCCACAAAAGACACGGACAAAAGGCGGCAGTCTGCGTGCCAAGCAGGTGCAGGGAAGTCAAAGCACGGACAGGACACGTCTGCGCACTACCTGCACTCAACCAGGTATGGGTTGAGGAAAACTTGGGGAGGAGGGACAAAGGTCGGAAGGCAAAACCTGGGGATCGAGCCTGCTTGGGGATCCTTACAGTCGTCGGACTCCCGCGGCAACACAAGGAGACTAAGTAGACACACTGTTGTCGGCATGCACGGCAACTTCTCGCAGGGGGAACGAGATGAGAGGCGTTGATGTTATGATACACATGGCAACTGCTTTGCAGAGGGCAGAGGAGAGAGAACCGCACACCATGATCACAGCGATCCAATGACGGCTCAGACCTCTGGCCTCGTCACAGCTGCAGTACTTTCCTCCCGTTAGGGACTTGTGGACCCTCAGTAGAGTCAGAGCAGGCTTTATGTAGCCTGGGGCCCTAAGGTTGAGTAAGTTCGCGGCTTTGGGCGAGAGCACTCTGCATCCGCCGCAATCGATATGCCAGGCAAGGTGTGTTGCGGGGTGCCAGAACACCCACCTGCAAGCTTCAGTGTTGCTGCAGGTTCGCAGGAACTGCTTGCACAGGGCACTTCAACTGGCCTTGTTGTTCCACAGGGTACTGTCGCTGCCACTCTGTCTTCCTCTTGCCTTGCCAATCGATTGCTGAGGGTGGGCTCAAAGAGCCCCAAGAGCGCCAAAACCGAACCTCAGCACGTGAAGGTGAAGCAAACCGACCGAAGCATCGAAGCCGAAGCTGAAAGCCCACGTCCGTCTCTGAGACGGCATTCGGCCAAGGAGCCGAAGAGTCGACGAGTCATTATTGGGACTGTCTCAAAGCTGTGTCTTAGCTGTCTTCGCCAGGCAACGCAACATCTCGGGTCTTGGGCCCAGCAAGGCCCCGGACGGCGGACAGCAAAGCGCAAGGAAAGCCCATGTCCAAGGCCTTGCGACGCAAAGCGCTTTGAGTCCCCGCACGCTCCAGGCTCCAGAGCGCCGCCCGCCAACCCTCAGCGCCGCGGTGAAAAGGACAGGCGCGAAGGGCGCAGCGGCGCAACGCGTCGGTGACGGGCCTTGGAGGCCATGGCCGAGTTCCAGGCGGCGACCGAAGGCCTGGGCTGCAAGCCCCAAAAGCCGCCCCCTTCCTCCGCCCACTCCGTTCCCGAAAGCTTCTGGCGGCAAAGACGCCTGCAGCATTGGAAATTTTCAGCTCTGGCCTTGAGCATCGCCGCCTGGCCTGCAGGAGCAGCGCTGTGCTCCGGGCCCATTCGCTGGCCTTCGACGGCCGCAGTCGGCTCGAAAGGCCTCCCCTGCCTTATGGCCTCTTCGCACGCAGACACCGCGGACACCATCCCTGCGGCTCCCCCTCCAGGTCCTGTGCCGAGCCTGAACGCGGGCAGAATCACACGGCACTGTGGTCATTGCAGGTTCAGGCGCCTTCCCAGTGACAGGATGCTTTGCCACTGACTCCCGCATTCGAAGGCTTTCACTTTGGCCTTGGCTCCAAGATTCTGAGAAAGGACCGCCCGAGCCGGTCAACGTTGGCCGCCTTGGGATCCTGACTCCTGCCGACGCGGCAGTGGCCGCGACCCCCAAGACCTCTCCCCAAAGCCTTGGTACGTACTCGCGATTGCTCCCACGAAGACACGGACTGTCCGTCGGAACATGGCAAGAAGAAGAGACTCTCTTTCCAGTACCTGCCAACAGCGCGCGGCGCTTTGATTGGACTCCGATCTCTGCCTCAGGCTGCCTTGTAGAGCTTGCAGCGTTGAAGGCGGCGGCCGAGGGCTCCACTTGCAGTCCTCTCTGCGATGGGTTCTCGTCTCGCTCATTCCCACTCCCTCGGCCTCTTTCTCTTTAAACGCCTGCCAAGCTCCGAAGCAATGCCACGGAAACAGCGTTCTCCTCGGCCTGCATTCTGTCACAGCTACTACCGGGAAGCGCGATTCAACTGACCCGGAAGCACGCTCACAGGGTGACACAAGGCTTTCGCAAACGGTTACCTTCGCAAAGGCGGAGAGAGCTGCACTGGCTGCCATGGCATTGCGATTTGGTGACTGACAGAACAGCCTCGAGAGCTCAGACTCAGATTGTTCATTTCCCAGGTGCAATCCTGAGGCACGCGCAGCAGGGCCAGCTGCCACTGCTTGCCCTCCAAATCTCATGTTCATTCGCTGCTCTTGCTCCGATGAACATGACTCGTACGACGTGGTCTCTTGACTTGACACGGTCGCTCTCACCGTCTTGACTGGCACATGCGCCCATCTACAGACACCCCAATACACACACGCACACACACACACACTGAAGAAGTGTTGTCTGCACTCCCGGATGGATGTCCGCAAGGGACGTTACAATAGCTGGTTGATTCCAAGTCATGCTATCATTGGCTCGCACGGACTGACTGCACAGACTAGCACAACCGAGCGACCGATAGCAATAGAGCGAAACTACGTTTCTAGCCGAAACACCTGTCATCCAGTGGACGCATTGCACAAAACGCTGTCGTCGGAGCATGACCGTAATACGCGTTTGAGAAGCAACTGGACCTCGACAATAGCAGATGCATAATATGCGTTTTAGCATGCACTTTCCGTGCACGTCAGACGGAGAAAAAGATGCATAAACAAGCGAAAGTCAGTAAAATGAAGAACATGTGTTGCCGACCCAACCAACTAGACCATCCGCACATTCATTTCCGTCACATACTCTGGCGCAGCAATGCGTGTGTACGCATCGCAGCCGCTCCTCGCATGGACTTGCAAACCATGCAAGAATTTCGTTTTTGACATGCAAAGATACTGACAAGTTACCTTCGGACATCTCTGTTGCCATCGTTTGACCTGTACCACCCCTAAGCAGGTTTGGTGGCTTACAAAGACGTGTAGCTCGAAGCGAAGTGGTTGCACAAGGCATAAACTAGTTGCTCAAGGCGGTGGTTATTGCACAAAGCATGCCGGTCAAGGTCACAACTTCAACGTCCCCATGCCTCCTGTGTGGCCGCATCACCGCATACTTTGGTATTTAAGATCACACTTAGCGCCATCCACAGTGCTCACGATTGCTGACCACACTTCGGAATCATCTCATTGGGGCAGGCAGATCGACAGATGCGGACCCGGGCACACACCACGCAATAATGCGGACCCCGAGCTGCCACACAGGGCAGCCCACCAGCGTGTGCCGCTAGGCGCGGGATCTCATGACATGCGCCGCCTTCTCACAGGCACTGACGACAGAACCTTCCACAGCGAAGCGAAACAGGATCTCCAAATGGTACCGGTGAATTTGGGGCCACGACTGCAGGTCACTGCGTCGGCACGCAGCAAATGGCCGCTGAGGTCCTAGATGAGGCGTGCAGCCAGGGAAGGCCGAATCCCAAGGCCATGAAGGCCATGGGCCGGGCCTCCACAAGCGCCAAAGCCACTTCCCAGTGCTCTTCTCGCGCAGAGGCGGAGATTGCCGAATTGTACACCTCGCTATGCGGCTACGCGCTACGCTTCGATCTGGGCATTGCTGAAAAAGGGTCATCTCAGCTGCCATCCACTGTGTTGGGCTTCCAAATCTGACTCCAGGCATCCTGCTGCACAAGTCGTGGGCTCAGCCACGTCAGACGTCAGCTGCTAGTCTAAACTCCTCAAGCAGCACCAGGACTTGAGGCCACTTGCTGCTGTTCGCGCAGCACGCCACCACCGCGCAGAGCTGCAGTCGCAACACTAGAAGCAGCCTTCAACCGTCCCTTCAGATCCGAGGTGCTGCTTTGGCATCGGGCACCGGCCCTTCTCGACACATGTCTCTGAAGACCTCAGCGCAGATCTCGCAGACTCTGCGTGGCTCTCTCTGCGTGGCTCTGCGTGGCTCTGCGTGGGGCTCGGCCTCGAGGCAGCGGCGCCACTTCTTTCCGGCGCCCAGCAGGCGCATCAGCGCCTTCCGCGCACGCTCGCTTTCGCGCTCTCTCGCGCTCTCGCCGCTTTGGGGGGCGGGGGCCGGGCCGTGCAAGCAAGGGCATCCAGGACGAGCGTTGAGTGCTCTTCGAGCACGGAGAGCCTCAGCACCGGCAAAATCGCTCCCTCCCGGTGTGGAGCTGCCAAGATCTGGGATAGGAGCTCATTTCAACAGTTACTTTCCGGCGAAGCGCGACTACGTCATGCCAAACAATCGGCGTCGCAAAACTCCTGCTCACGAACCCTCAGCGCACCAGAAGTACCTGCAAAAGGTCTTGGTAGAGCTACAGGATGCTTTCCGAAATCGTGTTCTTAAACTGTCCTTTTTGGAATGCAGGCCCAGATGCGCCACATCCCAACGCCGCGAGCTCTCGCACCTGGCCGCAGGGCCGCACCGTGAGAATGGCGAGGGCGCAGCGACGGTGTTCCAAGCACATGCCGGGCCAACGCGCGACAGAGGCCACTGCCTCGTCTCCAGGCCCGGCGTGTAGAATGAGGAGAGTTTTTAGGGGATCGAAGCAGGTGTTTAGCATTAACAATCCTGTCTTGTTCCACCGGGGATTCCCTGTGGCAGTTCGAATTGCTCAGAAAGGAGACCTACTGTCCATGAAACAGTTCGGAGCTATCGAGAGCTGGATCCGCATCCCTTGCGACACTTCACATATTTCCCCACCGGAAACGCTCTGCTCCGAGCGCATGCCCTTCGAGCGACTGCGCATTCCTCAAACCAAAACGCGCCGTCCGTGTGACAGGCCCTAGTG
The DNA here is from genome assembly GCA_003297005.1 of Symbiodinium sp. clade A Y106. Lineage (NCBI taxonomy): Eukaryota > Dinophyceae > Suessiales > Symbiodiniaceae > Symbiodinium > Symbiodinium sp. clade A. The sequence goes on along the minus strand of BGNK01002165.1, from coordinate 25,105 downwards.
CTGTTCAGGTTTGCGCATTGCCACCCTCTGTTCTTTGAGCTTGCCGCCTTCCACTCCTCCCAAGAACTGCTTCCAGGCACATGCGAGTGCGCATGCAGACATACAATCAGTGACATAACCTACTGCCTGCCTACATGCATGCATGATGCATGAACGCATACTTACATACATATACGTACGTACATACGTGCATAGGTGCATATGTAATTACCTGCGTTCCTACATATGCAGGAATGAATGCTTTCATGCAAACCTGAAAAAGAATGCAAAAACATGTATATGGTTTGAGCTACCCTCCCTGCCCTCGCCCCTCCCCCGTAGAAAAAAGCAGATCCATCGAAAATCATGTCTTCCATCCACTCCCGTTCCGGACCAGCCCCAGCTAGACCCCTGTGGGCAATGTTGGATCTAATGTTGCAAATGATCCTCATGAATCTGGCGAGCGCTAGATCCAAGATTGCTTGCGCTAGGCTAGACCTTTAGATAGTCTTGGATCTTGGATCAGGGCTCTAATCCAACATGATTCGAAAGCCATTCGGATGTTTCGGCTTGTTGTTCACCTGGGTGACACAGTTCCTGTTATCACGAGCATCGTAGTGCTCGTCGTTACAGGAGCCGCACGGACACAATGATTCGCCACTATCGGATTCTGCTGCTAACTTCCGAGTTGCGGGTCCGCCGCTTGGTTCGCAAAGGTGCGAATCAACACGACAGTCCCTCTCAACAGAAGCGAGGAAGTCATCTCCTTCACTTCCTCAGAGGGAACATGAGGGCACGTCCGTGAAAACGACGACAACTCCGTTGTTGTTCAATAGCTTTGATCCTATAACATGCACAGCAGCTTTTCCTGTCTCACTAAGATCGGAAAAAATACGAAGGGTAACGAGGATTAACAGGAAGCAAGGGAGCTCCTCCAACCAACAAAGATGACAACTTTTGCATGTCTTGATAAGATAGGAGAAGGTTCCACGAGCTTGCAACACAGGAGCAGTGGACAGAGCTCTCGACAAAACGCTCCAGAAATGAAGCGGCGTCAATGCGTTTTGACTAAACAGAATTGACATGTCCAACAGCTACGTTACTTGTGCGCGAGCCCTAATTTCTGCTGGGGGGACGCACCATGCAGCAGCTGCGGTTTATATAGGATGTAAGGATTCAGGGTTGAGAGTGGCATAACTAATAGGCACGTAAGTCTGTATTTACCACTATGTCGGAATTTATCATTATCGAAGAAACTATTCATCTATGTGTGCACTTCTACTCATTCGCCTCGGTCCCGGCCGAAGCGGTCAGAGGTTCCGAAACGGATTGCCTCTATTCCCCACCTCTTAATCCCCTCCCCAGTGACCATCGCACTGAGACTGCAAGTTTTCTGCGGCTGAAGGTTCTCGCCTCGAAATTTCTTCGGCAAGGCAACTTTCGCCAGTTCGGCACGTGCGTGTGTGGCCAGGCCGAGGCGGGCGACGCGAAGCCCGCCCGCGCTCCTTCTGCGCCTGCCCCGCTGCGCTTTCTCCCTATACGCTGCGGGTTTAGAGTTTAGGGTTTCGGGTTTAAGGCTTAAGCTTTAGGGTTTGGGGCTTAGAGTCTCGGCCGGGTTTAAGGCCTATGGGCCTTGGTAGGCTTTCGGGTTGCTGCTTTCCGAAACAATGCACCTGCTTCAAGCACAGCCGGGCCCAGGCAGACGACGCGAAGCGTTTAAAATTCTATATGATACGTACATATATATATATATATATATGCTACCCCGCCCTCATGGATCTACCGCTTTCCTCTTTGTGAAGCCGAGGCCATCTAACACACATGCATGAGACGAAGCGAAGCGCTGTGTGTACGTGGAGTTGCCCTAAACCATAAATATCCAAATCCGCAAGCCAAGAAACGAGCATATCCCTCGCCTTTGGTGCCAGCCTGATAGTCACCCACCATTTGCGGCAAGCGCACCAGGCTACCCTTAGCACGACCACCTTCCGAAACGGCCACAAAGCCAAGAGGTGATCAAAGTACTGGTCCGGGTGTGGGCTCCAAAGTGGTACCCTACCCAGTCCCCCCACCGCTTTCCCGAGGCCACCCCATGCTCTTCTCCTCGCGACGTTTCCCACCTGTGTAGCCTGCATCATCGGCCTTCGTTGGAGGCCTCTTCGGGGGCATGTCGCCCGTTGGATCGCCCACCTGCGCAACAAACGCCGCCCACACATTCGCCGTCACACCATACCACTGAACCAGGTCCGGTAGCCGATGCCATCCCCACCGCTTCCGCAGAAGGGGGATACATGCACGTGCAGCGCGAAGCACAAACAAAAGCCGATCATCATTCCGAGGCACCCTGGTGCCAAACTGCGGAACCACCATCTCCAAAACGTTGCATGTCCGGCACATCACTCGACGCATTCTTGCACATGGATAGAGCTCTCTCCCCCTGGTCCTTCACGCCACCTTCTGTGCCGAGGAGCAGAGAACAGCATCCATCTGGAACCCACGGCTCTGGAGATCTTGCAGGATGCCGAGAGCCTACAGCGGCTCGCGAGTTTCTCAACATACGGTGCCCTGTGCCCTGTACTGCAGCATCGATTTCTATTCCAGCCTTTTTCTCTGTGCCTGTGGCAAACGGTTGGCGAATCCCGCTTGCGTTTGATTCATTGATTCCACATCCGCAATGGACGGGAGAGAAAACTTCCACGGTCAAAGAGCCGTTGAGCATAACTAGTCGACATGCAAATAAGACATGCATCTGGCCAAAAAGCCCCAGATTTGACCCAACTCGCGTCGCACCTGCCAGAGTCTGAAGAGTGAGAGTGAGCATCAGGAGCAAACGCTTGGGTCAAACGATAAGGCAGGGCTTTGCCAGAAGACAGGCCAAGCTTCAATGGCTCTGTCAAAGCACACCAAGGTGCCGAGGTTCCTAAATAGTACCGTTCGTACTTGGAATTAAAAGTTCCATAAGGACAAACAAAAGACAGCGGAGTAAATCAGACTGCAACATCCCCATAATTCCTGGCATAACCAGCAAATCAGCATCAGCATCAGTGGCTGCATACAAGGGCAGTGTCAGCAAGAGTGCTATTTGCACCCTCTGCGATACCTGGATTGAGCAATGAAATTGCGAGCTGTGCTTTTCAGGGCACGGTGCTCAATGCCAGGTACATAACCACAAGGGATAAAGCAAAAGTTCATGCTGCAGAGTCTGAGTACTTGCAGCACAAATGGTACAGTCTGCACGTGCTGGAGTTCAACACATCAGCCAAATTGAAAGTTAGCCATGGACGACCAGACACAGCGCGCTTATAAAGCACGATGCGAAACACGTTGCAACTGTACATGAAGTTTCACGCTCCTGGTGTTCTTGGTGCCACAGACACATATCCTGATTGGGACTGTGCCAGGAGACTGAACGTCAGCATCGAGGAGTTTGTGCGTTTGTGCCTGGTGCAGGATAGCGGAAGCCCAAAGCACCCGCCTGGCAGCAGGCAAGGTGGCAATGTTTCAGCCCGCAGCAATGGGAACCTTCGTCGTCGGTGTGGGTGCCCACCTCAGAACCGATGCAAGGAAGAGACAGAAAGACAGGCAATGCTCATCTTTCAGTGCAGGACATTGCCAGTCCTGTGACGTCGGATCGGAACGAAAACGGACAACAAAATCCAAACAAGGCTCATTGTCTCGTGTGTCCTGGAGGGCCCTGATCCAGCCGAACTGCGACCTGTCTCGCCTGAAGCAGTGTGCTCCTGTCAATCGGGACCTCAGCCACCACAGTCTCACAGCATCGTCTGTGCTTCTCTCTCTGGGGCCACTTCGGGCGTCGCTGGCTTGGCGGATGGCGAGATCCTCCGCAATGGGGCCGAGCCGTTTTGAGTGCAAGCGATCATGATTCTCCAGCTGCATAAGGCACTGACACTTTTGTTGGTGAGCCTGGCCTGAAGTCACAGTCTGTAGCGTCGGGTCTGCACTTGCAACTCTGGCACTTGCCGAGGAGCCATACGAGGCCACTCGTGGGCGTGCGCACGCTGAAGTGCGCGGTGACCTCCGGAGCAGGCAGATGCCGAAGTGCACGCGATTCATGCTCGGGACTCGGGAGGGCGGAGGATGGCACAGGCGCACCCTCGCCGGACTGGTCAGTGATGGCACCTGTGCGCGTAAAAATGCCCAGGGCAAACTTGCAAACTTCCTCTCTGGGACTCTGCTGGGACTCTGCTGGGACTCTGGGGCAAGGACTGGTGCAGCTTTGGGCGTTGAGATAGCAGCCATGGCCACCTGCGCTTGGACGAAGCACTCTGACGCCCGAAGACCCGAAGCTGAAAATCCCGAGGCCACAGCAGATGTCGCAGTGTTGGACCTGGCGGCCAACGTTCGATGGTTTAAAACCATCAAGCATCGCTTTGAGGCAGGCACATTGCGCCAGCAGTAGGAGTCAAACCTGTTGAAATCGGAGAAGGGAGCGGCCTGAAGAACGCACAGCCAGCACAGCTGCACACCCAAAAAAAGGGGTGAAAGCGTGGCGAAGCGTGCCTAGATACCAAGGGAACGCGCATGGGCCTCGGAAACGCCGCTGAGCCACCGCACCGCAGAGCCACCGCAGAGCCTTGCTGCTGAGGCCCGTGCGAAGCCATCGGCTGGGTCCTGCCATGGCGGCGTGGCGGCTCGCTTCAAGCAGCTACGTGTAAGCTGAGTCAAGCTGAGAACAGAGGCAAAGGCCGCTCAGGCTCAGCCCGCCCCGTGCCTGATCGTGGTGTAATGAGCCGCAACCTCACGGGGCCAGGCCGCCAGGCCCATGACACTCGGCTTAGGCTTCGCCAAAGGTCGTGACACTCGGGGACACCAGTGGTCGAACCATCATTGCTTGGCCATCTGCTGGAGAGATGTCATCGAGCCTTCGAGGGGCAAACTGCCAGGAACAACAAAGCACAGGGCCAATCACGAATCACGCCAGCAGGGCGATAGAGGTGCTGGTGCCGGACGGCCCGTCACACGTTTGCTCGGGGTTCCTCACGAGGAACAGGAGGCTGCGCTCACTGCGCTCGCTGCGCTCGCTGCTCTCGCTTCTGGGGCGCTGGCCCGGTGAGCTGGAGCAAAGCTGCCCATCCTCGGAGAAAGATACCATGACACACGGCGCAACGCACGTGCGCACAACGGCAAGACGCGCACACATGTACATCATGGATGTGTGGACATCGACGCGTCTTTGGGGTGCTGTGCCCCGCCTCTGGGTCGCTCAGGTTCTCCTGGCGCAGGTAGCGGAATGCTCTGCTGAGGAGTCGCCCTTGCTGGGGCCCTTTGCCAGCAGCGAAAAAGCCATGGATGGGCATAGCAAGGGGCGAGTCCACGCGAAGAGCGAAGAGAAGTGCTGAGGGAGGGAAGGGAATGGGGCCAATGCAGCGCCCCAGCAGTTAGCAATGCAACGCAAATTGGCAGCGCATGGCGTTCTGCTAACACTAGAAATGCTGTTGGAAGCTCGGCGATCGTGAAAGCCTGTCCCCTCCAGTGCAGCGGGACCCTTGTGAATTGAAGATGTTCTCTCATCTTCGTCTTCGTCATTCCCTGCCTTCACGTCCGAGAGGCCGGGCTGCGAGAGGTGCGGCAGAAGTGCGGCGGAAGTGCCTCAGGGACAGGTGAAAAAGTGAGTTCGGGACTGCCGTTTCGGAAAGCGGAAACCGGGCCTGGGGTCAGGTTGAAAGGGAAGTTGCTCACAAAGGGGCTCTGCCCAAGGGTCGCGGTCGAAACGCTCGAAACGGTCGCGGTCGTGCCTGCAAGGGCCGCAAGGAGAAAGGGAGAGGGAACTTCTTTTCCCGTGCCCCACAGGCCTGAGCCGAGCAGTGAGTTCGCTTGTGCACCGTAGAGGGAGACGAGGGCCGACTGCATCGCCGCCGGATAACCTGCGGTCGGTTGGGCCCAGACGCTCCGTAGACAAAACACACACAGACCACAGACTCTCCGTCATGAGTCACAGCTAAGTTCCAGACCCACTGGTGTTTCAGCCACCTGAGCAGCACCGCGCCCTAAGAGCAATATGAAAAGGAATGGATGTGTTGCAGGACTTGCCTTGCCTTCCCAGCAGGCTTCGACACTGTGCTGACACCGTGCACCTGAGCAAAATATCTTGACACAGCAGGTGATGATCGAACACAACATCATGTTCCTGTGCGGCCGACGACCAAGCGGCCGTCCTTCGTTACCTCGCGGCAGAAAGCGGGGCAAGAAAGGACGCAAAAACACACCAGAGCAGCCCGCCGTTGGTGGTGGCATGCCAGGCCTGAGGCAGTTGCAAAAAAAGCGCTTCAAGGCCTTTCTGCAAGGAGCAGGCCGAGCAGGCCGAGTGCACACCGAGCATGCAACTTCTGCTGGAGCAGCTGTGCTTGAACCTCCAGAGACAAGAATCCTTTTCCTTCACCCCCTTCACTTCAGAGGCCGAGTGCCCGGGCATCTGGATGCAGCTCCTCGACCCCGTGCGCAAAGGTGCAGGTCTGCGCTCAGACGGAGCAAGGCAGCAAGGCAAGGAAACTGAAACTCAAGAGTCGAAAAGGCAAGAATGAGCAAGATCAGCGGTCTCTACACAGTCTCCACCCCTTCGCTTGGTTTGCTTGCGCCTCGGCCTTTTTGCACCAGCCCTGCAGATTCCAGTGGTTGCACAGCCTGCGGCGGCAAGAACGTCAAGAAAAAAGCCGGCCTCTGTTTGATGTTGGGCCGAGGTGCCGATGCGGCATGAAGTGTCCAGGGAAGCGCCGGGGCACCTCGGCGCACGGTGCAGGTGTCCAAGCTCTTCTGCTGACAGGTCGCATTGCACCTGCACCGTGGGCTGAAGCACCTGTGCCTGTCAACAAAGCATTTTTTGTTGAACTGCGGAGCTACGCCGCTACGCTGTCTCAGCCTGCGGGGGCATGAAGATCGGACCTCCTGGCAGCTCAGAATTCGACCTCAGCTCCTCCTATGATTTTCCGATAGCCCGAGATCCGCTGATCCGCTCCTGCCGCCTTCGCAGTTGCAGCCTTGGCACCTGCCTCGCAAATCTCTCTCCGCTTGGGCACTGACTGAGCGGAGGAAGCGCGGTGCTGCTGGGCGCCTTCTTCTTCCCCTTAGCCTCGGCCTTGGCCACCTGAGTTCAGCTGCTCAGCTCTTTCTGTTGGGCCCTGTGCTGCAGTGCTGCAGTCTTCTCTCTGCTTCGCGGCATCCAAAGGCTCTTGTTCTTGACCAGCAGCCATTGCCTGAGACGCGCCGGATGACACGCGGAAAACTGCTTCACAGCCTCGGCTGCTGCCTCCGGCGACGCCGCTTTCTCTAGCGGTGGAAGGCTTCAATGCGAGTTTCCGTGCTGGGCCAAAACGGTCACGCCATTTCATCAGGGACATCAGACAGACAAAAAGGAAGCAGATAGCACAACACTACAAACTTTTCTTGCGGAGGGTTGCCTCTTCCCAGGCACCATGTCTGCCTGCACTCTACGACAGTTACGGGCTTCTTCTTTCCAGGAAGCACATCACCCTGTGGCCTAGACCGAACAGACGCGATGTGCACGCCTGACGTTCACGCACTGGCTCGCTTGTGCCAGAGGACCGAAGACTCTGGGACTCCAGCCCGTAATGCATCCTGTCCTGAGAACTGCTAGCTGCTAGTCAGTCTGACCTCTAACTGTCTTGGCTAGAGTGGGAAGAAACACCGCGTCACCTTCGAGAAAACCGCACATGGGACAAAACTCCAAGCGTGCCGACCGGTCCTGAAACGCATGCGAAACAAGAAACCAAACCTTGTACCAAGCGAAGCAGACAAAGAAATTTTTGGCGCACAACTAATGCTGAAGTTGCGGTTTCTTCGGTGCGAAATCATTCTTCTTGTATGGCACCCTAATACCTGGTAAATGTGTATAGTGCTAGCACAAGGCCGAAATCGTGTTCATTAGATTCAGGATCGCTGCTTTTGGACTCCAGCCTCCCGTGCCTCCACAAACTAAGACATGGCGATCTGACTGCGTCCTTGAAGGCTTCTCCTCCCCTTTGCCTCCTGCAGAAACTCACGCAGCTCCCGCCAGCAGACACATCCGGAAAGCCTCGCCTCCCTCACAGAGCCGGGCGGCGGCTGCGGCTGGAGCCTGAGCAACAGCAATCAACAGCATAGCACAAAACCGCATCACAACTTCCTTAAAGCTTTCACTACGCGCACTCGGCACCAGGCCTGGCTTCGAGGGGCCTCAAAGCGGGAAGCAAGCGGCGGAAGGAGAAAAGAAGTCGCAGAAGTCGCAGTGCTGAGCCTCCCACCTCATTGCTTTCCGCTAGGCCAGGACCGCTGGCCATGGCCATGGCGGAGGAAACCGCTCTGCCAGGACACTCCCAGGACCCTAGGGTGCTGCCTGGGCTCTCGGCATCTCTGCCCCTCTGCCCTCCAGCCCGGCCCCCAGCCGCAGCGCTGGAGCTTGAGGCGAACTGCAACCGCCGGACACCGCCGTGATTCGCTTGTGCTGCATGCGGTGCGCCTCCCTTTTCGGCTTTTGGGAGAGCGATGCCGTTCTTGCACTTTGCAACGAATTGTGAGAAGAAAAAACTGCACTGCAACAGCGGGGACCGCAGCGCTGGGGGCCCGCACGAATTCTGCAGCCATCGGCACAGCTCAGACAGCGTCATCTGCAAACCTCGCAGCCAGCTCTTCCCAAAGCGGCCTTGGCCTCTTTAAAGATCCGAGGTTCCAGCACTTCGCAGCCGGTCCGAGATGCTCAGAGAGAAACGACGGGACCTCTCTTCAGCCCGCACGCGCTCCTCGGCAGCTCCGACATGCTCCGACACTCCCGCAGCGGCCGCAGCCGGCAGCCTTCTGCAGCCGCCGCGCCCGCGCCAAGGCTTCCGAGGCCTCAGCTGGAAAGCGCCAGCCGCCAGCACGAAGCAAAAGACGACGTTTCGGCATTGAGAGAGCGGCTGCAGCTAGCCTGGGCCTGGAGGGACTGTGCGTGGTGACAAGAACCTGCGAGAGCTCTGAGGGGACAGACGTCAGATGTTTCTTGGAAAGGCCTGGGACATGGAGCCCGTGCTGGCACGGCGCCTTCCTGCTGGAGCCGGAACAGAGCGGCATGACGCAGGTCTCACGACAGGCGCCTGGGTCGCGGTCGCGACTTACGAACTTCGGCTGGCGTAGCCAGCTTCTTGCATCCTGCTTTGCTTTGTCCTGCAGCACAAGGGGAGTACAAAGACAGCCAAGAGCCCTGGGCTCTGTCCCTGCCTCCTGAGCCGCGAGGCCCTCGCAGGATGTCTCTGTCTCGCTTCCAGCATTTCCGCCACTCCGGTCCGTGAGAGGTCGGTGTGTCGGTGCACGGAGTCCGCGGTGTGACATGTGTCCGCGAAGGCGCCTTAAGTTCTCCGTGGCCTGGGCTCTGGACGAAATGCACGGTGCCAGGACTGCAAGCACGCTGCCGAGCAGGCCTTCAAAGCTGTTTGCACATCCTCCAAAGCCTGGGGTCGCACCACACTGCTGCGGGACGGCATGTTACAGAGGACATACCTTCTCGATGGCACTCTCCCCGACATTCATCCGCCTCGAAAAAGAAACGGAATGGTGCGCATCTGCTGGCTTTGAGGCTCTGCCAAACATTGTGCCACGGTACGGTGGCCGGTTCTCCGTATCTTCGCCTTCCACGCCTGGCTGAGCAACTCGTCTACGAGGACTCACTACATCATCGCCTTGCAACTATTCTGAATGTGCGTGCGTGTCGCTTGATGTGCACCGCTCCTGCCCGGCCATCACACCGCAAGCCTCGCTCCCGCTGTGCCTTGGCGAGGCAAGGCCGTGGAACGGTAGGAGGGGCATCCGGCATCCGGGCAGGACCTCGAAGGACTTCGGCTCCTCAGGCAACCTGTCCAAGAGTTCAAGCCAGGAAACAGCAAAGGAGCAAAGTTCTTCAGCGGCTCAGGTCGGCACGGAGGAAGCACTCTGGGAAAGGATCTAGCCTGGCACTGCTGGCACTGCGCTGCTCTCGACACACGGGGGACTCCGCTATGTCGCCAGTGCCAGTTGCTGCCAAAACTCGGAAATCGAAAGGCGTGCCCCGTCTCCCATTCCGAGAACTACTGCACTGAGCACTTCGAGATGGCTGCAGGATCCGTCACCCTAGAATAATGCTTGCAGCTAGACACAGGCAGCATAGCTAAGGCCACAATCAGGCATAGCCGCGTAACCCTGCCGCATAACCCTATTAGGATCCAGTCTACGTGGGTTGCAAAACTCTGTTCGCAGTCCCCCATACAAACAGTTTTGTCGCCATAAACGGTGGAAGACGGGGGGAAGCTACCCGACTTCGATCTGCCCCTCCCCAAGACTCAGGAGCCTATGTTCAGAGACTGCTTGGCCGCGCTCGTCAGAAGGTATCAAGGTGCAGATCCCCCGAAGCAGATCAAGCTCCCAACACAGCGCGCAGCTAAATTCACCAGCACCCTCCCTCGGCTCACACCACACCAATCGCACATGGTCATCCAAGGCTCCCTTGACCCGAAAGCTGCGACTGTCTCAAAAGGTAGTTGCCCGTCCTAGACTACGGGCTGGTGCGGTCTTGGTCAAAGCAGCTTTACAGAATGTAAAACTGAAGACAATGAAAAGAAGATACTGATAGAAACGATGGCGGCACTCAATTAAACAAAGATGGATTAAATTGCTTTCCTTGCAAATGCAAGCGTAACACATTACAGGAGGAAACATACACAACAACCACTTAAGATAATGAGGTGGTGGTGAGCGCTATTGAGGAATGAAACTGCTATTCAATCAAGAGATGTGTCAATGGCCGACACGGGATGGGGACAAACAGATACACAAAAGAAGTCAGTGACAGAATCGACAATAGAAAAGCATGTAGAGAAGTGAAAAGTTTCGAAAGAATGAACCGTATGGACTGAAAACTTTGTAGCTAGTTCATGCCACAGTCTAGATCAGACACCACCCCATGAAACAGAAGCAAAATCCTCTGAAATGTTCAAAAGCGCACCATACGAGCGTGGAAATTGGGACAAATCAAAATTGAAGTCCTGCCGATGTCGTCCGCATGTGCTAACTGCTTCGCGAATTCGTTCCGGTAAAGCTTCCGGAACCAGTGCCTTTGCAGAATCCTGTATTATGCAACAACAATGATGCCAATAAAGTTCAATAAAGAGAATAATTATACAAGTAAAGAAAGGCAGACAAGGATGATTTTGGAGCAGATAGTGAACCAGGCATTAGTGTTACTAAGAGGTGCTATCGTTGTAAGCAAGCTTACGATCTTTTTGTTGGTTCACACGTTTATACTGCGTTGGTACACAGTCTTAAATTCTTATTGTTGCATAAAGCTTACCTGGACTCGTTCTGAATGCTTAGATAAGTCTGTCAGAAGCTAACGACAACATTCACCATAGTATTCAGAACTAATGGGCAACGAATTTCAAGAATGCAGCAGCATAGACAAGTTTGATGGCTTTCTACCATGCAGCTGGTGCCCTGAATAACAACGACGACACCGTGAAAAGAACAAGGACGAGATCAATACAAAGACACGAGAGAAAACAGCGCAGTAAGTTTCCTTTAATTGTCAATTTTGTGGTTTGACAATGCTTCCCGAAAGACACGACGCCGACTTAGCGCGAAAATTCACCAATCAACAGAGAAACAGTAGTATATCAACTGCAAACGGGCTTTCCAAACATGGATCTCAAGATAGATTATCCTACGGTGGGAGTGGGTGGTGACTCGAAAGTCTCTATCTGCTGCAGCACTGACGAATTAGATATTGTGAGGAACGGCGGGGTGGGAACAGAGCGCCCAAGAGTACACACATGTGCTACAAGCTTGGGGCTTTCGCGTGGAAGGCAGAAGCTCGAATGGGCTGTGTGCCCCGTGTGATCGTGCTCACCTCTCGTGGCAGATCAGGGAAAGGAGCTGTGAAAATCCAAGGATACTGAATTAGTCTCCTTGCAAATCGCAGATCCAAATGCTGTCGGCTACCACGAGGCCGCGGGCGCTGCAGCCGGAAATTTTACAGATACCACAGCAGAGGGCTTCGTGCTGGCTCGCAGGAGTATGTCCGTGCGAAGCCGAAGGTCAGTGCTACCCCACCTGAGAGTAACAGTGGGGTCTCACCCAAAAGGCGCTGAAGCGCGCCCCTCGCAACACAACTCTGATTGATGCCAAGAGTCTTAGAAGCGGAATGGTCACCTGAGCTCCGCTAAAGCCACAGCCGTGCAAGCCCTTCCTCTGCCCTTGAGGAGCGGGCGTTGTCGTTGATCCCCAAAGGCTCGTACAGCTCAGTGAGAGTGGCCACCAGCGAGCCAATCGCCACGGCATACTCCCGTAAGTGCACAGGGCTGAATAGCGTGCATCCGAAGACCTCAGCAGGCATGGACTTTTTGAACGAGACGCGTCCAGGTCGTTCCTTTTCTTCTTTGGTTTGACCCTACTTTGGAGGGCAAGTCTTGGTTCTTAAAGCCTCAATCCTCACCACACCCATTTTGACACGGCAGCACTGAGGGCCTCCCACGTCCCACGTCCCAAAGCCTGAAAGGCAGACTCAAGGGCAGAGGCCTTCAACCACCATGGTTGGTTAATAAGATGTGCGATCTGGAGAAATGAAGGAGTCCGGTCTCGGAAGCCACGGCTTGAGTTTGCCGCAACTCGGTGTTGTTTAGTGTCAGTGTGGCTAGTTGCGTCTTCCTACAGAAAGGAAACTCCTGCTGTGAACTGTGAATTGCGATGGCCCGGGCGGGCGGCTGGTTGCCATATCGATGTTCGTCCTGCTGGTGTGTTGCCGGGTGGTGGGTGATGAACGGGTAAAGAACCCCTCACTCACAGATCATTTCGTATTAGTATATGAGTTGACTCAGTGTGTCGTCAGTGATGGGTGGCGTCATGGGTGCATGCTTCAAGCTCAAGAGCCGACAGGCAAAACTTCGCGCTTGTCGGCTGTGGGCAATTCAGGAGTTTGGTTTTCGGGTGTAGGAACGGCATGGAGCTCCAGATTTGTTGAAACCAGGGCCAAATGCGTTTAGGAGGCCTCGAGAAATGCATTTGGGGTTGGTCGGAGGCTTGGGGAACTCGATTTCGCTTCGGGGAATGGGGCTAGGAACATCAGCAAAGCTGAAGCAGCTCCTAATTTCCTTGCCTTGAAAAATTCATTTTGGGGCCTTGAGGACCAAAGTACAGCATTTGCAGCACGAGTTTCGGGTGTAGGGGCGGGTTGAGCCTCAGATCTGCTGAAACGAAGGCCACGTTCGTTTAGCAGGCCTCGGGAAATGCGTTTGGTGTTGGTCGGAGGCGTGGGGAGCTCGATTCGGTTCGGGGTATGGAGCCAGGAACACCAGCAAAGCTGAAGCAGCTTTCCAAGCCTTGAAAATGCATTTGGGGCTCCTGGAACTGAAGCATAGGAGGCTTCAGGAAATGGATTTGGCCCGCCCCAGAACCGCCTCGGATCCGCCCCCAAAACTGGCCGGAATTTGTCGGAATCTGTCCGGAAGCTCATGAGAGCTTGGATCGCTTGTTCCTTAGTTTCAGGCGGGCGTGCTGGGGTCCAGGGCGTGCTGCATTTGCGCGGATTTTGCAGGTTGAAGAACCCTGCGGTGTGGGTATTTTCTCATCAGTTGTGACGCAACCGAGCACTAAATGCATACCGGATGGCATTTGCCGAGCCCTGAACCGTTTTAAACAACGGATCAAAAACAAGAGTGTTTTTGGTCTGTTCCCCAACAGCGTAAGCTTTGCTGTCTTCAGCCGAAAAGGTTTGGGGCAGATTGGGGCAAGGGCTTCGGCAAGTTCCGGGGCGGTTCCGCGGGTTGCGGCAGGTTCCGGGGCGGTTCCGTGTTCCGACAGGTTGCGGGAAGCCAGCGTTGGGTTCTGGCAGAAGTTTTGGGGGCGGGTTCCACCAACACCCAGTGCCGTAGCCATGCTGGGCGGCATAGCGTCCACCTCCTCCCGGGTGAACTCACTCCATGACATAGCGTTGAGCACTAGCTGCTCTAGCGCCCTATTGGAGCTGAGGCCCCTAGCTGCATCATGCTCCTCGGCCGTTGGGGGAGTAGGGCCATCGAGCGCTACATCCAGGAGACGGAGCTCGAGGACGTGATCTTCTCTGCTCACAGGGACTCATTGTCGGTCGCTTCGATGAGCCCACCATCCCGCGGGCGGGATAGAGAATTACAGCCATGGACGCTCACACTTCTTTCTAGCGGTTCCTTCCTTCCTCCTACCCTCGGACGGAACCCACGGCCCGGCAACTAGCGGCGGATGGGCAGGAAAAAGGAGAAGAAAAGGGGCTTTTGAAAATAGCACCTCCGCAGCAGCACGCTCAGCCGTGGAGCCCAAAGGGCTGAATTCGCTAGCGACCCCTCGGACGGGTCGTCGTCCGATAGCGTGCCCTGTCTCGTTGCTAGCCTGGCTGTTGAAGTCGGCAACGGCAGGTCTAGCGGGGCCTCAGGCAGGGGTAGCTGTGCGAGGGAAGCGGGGGCCCCAAGGTCCCCCTCCCCAGCTCCGCCCTGCTCCCCAGGTAGCCTAGCCCGCTCCACCAACCATAGTACCCACCTCAGACTCAGTCAGAATATCAGTCGGAACGATTAGCCGGGAGCCTTCCTCCTCGTCGCTCCACACCGACATTACCTGGCCAGTAGCAAAGCAGGGCTAATTAGCCCTGTTCCCCTTCCTACCCCACTTCGAAATTGCGCCCCCCATGGGGCTCTTTAGAACATTGGCCACGGACATTCCATGTACGTTTAGCAGCCATGTGTGAACCCCGGAGTTCGTCCGACGAACTAGCGGAAACATCTGCGATGTGTTCCTAGCAAACACCTTCGATGTTTTACTAGCCGAAACACCTTCGATGTTTCTACAGGGAAGTTTTACGCTAGCATACACTGTCGTACCTCGTCCCTCGGCACTTGTTGGATCTTCTTCAGGTTCTGGTTTTGCATGGTGCAACTCTTCTCATTCGCGCTGGGACTCTTCCGACTCATTTAGGTATCAGAAAACAGGCGCGACACACCTTTTAATGCCCTTATACGGGCCGCTTCGACGTATTTGTCGAATACGATGCCGGGCGTCTTGACGATTTCCCGCCAGGGTATCTCCCGATTATAAGGGCTTTTACCTCTTTGCGGGTCATCTTGTTGACATCGGCGAGCTTTGTGGTCACCAATGCAACAGACATGCCATGAAGAGTGGCTGTCTTCAACGCCATCGTACTCGGCACGTGCGCAGGAAGAGCCGAACTCGCCGCCTCCATCCCTCCTCCGGACCGCCCCTTGCAGAGTGAGGACGAGGACGAGGACGCCGGCTCCCTCCGAAGTACCAGCCCGTGCTGCAGAGCCGTTGCGGCCCCAGCCTCCACTGGCGGCCCCGGCCAAAGCACCGAGCAGGCCTGTGAGCAATCGCTCGCAAGCCACGCCTGGCGGTGGACGCAAGTTCCTCCAGCACGGCAAGGCGGCAGCCGCCACTCCTTCCAAAGGATGTGGACCGCATCATAGATGCAGCCCCCACGCCCCTGGACGGCAGCGTGAAAGGTTCCCAGAAGTCGTGGAACCCGCGCAAAGGCCCCAGCCCCGGCGTGTTCTGGCGTGGCGGCCAGCCGCCGAAGCACGACGCCTCCGCGAAGGAGTAGAGGGCGTTCTCCAGAGGCTCGAGGCCTCCTCTGCTGATGCCTTGGTGTACCGCAAGCCCACGGAGCGGCTACTGCTGACGAAAGCCATAGACGTTCTTACTGTCACGGCCCAGAAGCTCAAGTCCTTCACGCAGGGCCGCCGATGGACGGATGGGGAGGTGCTCCTACGCAGCCTAAGGGCCAAAGGACAGCCCTGCCCTGTGCGCCAGAGAAGTTCGACCTGGCGAGCCTCGCGTCGGGGATGAGCTACGAGCCCCAGCAAGATCCGAGCGACAGCGAGTTGCACGGACCTCCTGAAGACCGGACATGGCGTGGCTCGGAAGGCCGGAGCAGCCTTGGACCTGGAGCTGTCCACTCTCCGTGCTGGGCTGACGAAGACTGTGAATGCACGGAGGAAGATCGACTATGATCATGACCTGCTGCAGGTTACACCTTGCGAAAGCAAAGGCAACGTGGAAGCCTTTGGCCTCAAAGGTGTTGAGGAGACCTGGGACGTTGCTTCTCATCGCGGCCGTAAGAAGCTCACAGAGGCACTGTGAGGCTCACGAGCTCCCCGGCTCACTCAGACCCGGAAGTGAGCAGGGCCGCCCTGAGGGCACTTGAGAAGCAGCAGCGACGCGGCTGCTACTGGACGCTGATAGCTCCCCCGGGTTACTCCAACCACGAGTGGCTGGCACAGCCCACTCCTGAAGCGACTCCGGCTGGACTGGCCTGCAGGGTCCGCCGAGTTGTGCGCGAGCTGGACCGGAGCCGAAGGGGTTCCGCCGCGAGAGGCTGAGACCGCCTCGCACCCCTGCCTGCGAAACCTACTACTTGGACTACGTCCAGGACGACCGTGAGTGGTGCGGCGTGATGGATCAAGTGGAGCAGGTGTTTCGCACAAGCGCCTCCCCTCAGATCACTCTCACGCCTGGTCACGAGATCTGGAAGCGAATTTCGGAAATGGTTCCATGGCGAATTGAGCGAGTTCAGCTCCCCAAGGCGCCTAAGGTGCGGCGCTTCCCGCGCGACATCCCCTTCACTCACCGTGCCACCGTCTTGCTCTACAACGATGACGATGTGGTATGTGAATCGGACGACGTCGCCAACATCGCCTTTCCTCACCAGAGGTTTCCTAAACCCGTGAGGTATGCCATCTGTGTATACGGCGATGCGCCTGAGGATCCGAACGATGCCCCGGCACCACCTCCACACTCCGGACCACCACTGGTGGACCCTGAGGTCCCCCCGGAGGAGGTACACGCGGACATCACTTTTCCGAATTGCAAGGCGCCCCGTGAGATCAAGCGAGCCATTGCTCGACTCCACGTCAACCTCGGGCACCCATCCTCCGCGGACTTGGTGCGCATGTTGGCGCAGAACAACGCGGTGACGCCAGAGGCTGTTTCCGCCGCTAAGGCACTTTGCTGCGCCTCCTGTCTCAGGATGAAGGGTAACGCGCCAGCACAGCCCTCCCGACTGATAGACCGTTTCGTCGGACAGCTGGGCGACAGCGTCCAAATGGACATCTTCTACTTGCAGACGGTTGACGGGACGAACTACCCACTCCTGGGTATAGTGGACGAGGCCACCAACCTCCAGCAAGTCTGCGTGTTGAAAGACCGCAACCCAAAGACCATTGTCGATGCGTTTCGCACGACATGGGCATGTCCTTCTGGTTTGCCCCACAAGGTAACTTTGGACCAGGACGGTGCGTTCATGGGTGACTTCTGGACCTACCTCGTCGACAACTCAACGAAGGTGGACTACATTCCTCCCGAGGCACACCACCGCCTAGGCAAGGCCGAGCGGTGCAACGCCGTGTATCGCGAGATACTCAACCGCGTCGTGGATAGCATGGCGGCCGCTACCTGAGAGGACTTGGAAATGGCAGTGGAGCCACGACGCACGCCATCAACTCCATGCCCCGCTCATTCGGACTGTCAGCTTATGCTATCGTGTTCGGACGCATCCCGCGTGTCCCGGCGGAGCTCTTAACAGACGATGCGTCGCTGGCGGCCAGCATACCGTTGGAGGAGCACAACCGCCACAAGATCCTCTACAGAGCTGAAGCCCAGAAGGCAGCGGCGCAGGTCAACGTCGACCAGCACGTCAGACGCGCCCTCCTTCGCAAGACCGCGCACATGCGGATAGCGGACATTACGTCCAGTGCGAAGTGCGCCGTTTGGCGGCCAACTCCGCGGCAAGGGCCCCCGCAAACGCGGCGGTTATGTCATCGGTAGGCTGGTCACCTTCGATGGACACTGCGCGTGGGTGCAACTATAGGCACTCAAACGGTGCGGGTGGACCGGAACCAGCTTAGACCAGCCTATGGTTTCGAGCCATGGTCCCCCACCGACGAAGACATCAAAGCCCTCAAAACCTGCTTCGCGGTGAAGTGGAGGATCAACAGGGTGAGCACGAGCCACTGTTTCCTGAGCTAGACTTCCCGCAAGAGCCTAGTGAAATGGAGGTAGAGTCCGCCCTGGAAGGCACTATAGCGGCGCCGACCTGGCAGCCCTGGCCTACCAAGCGCAGCCTCTGCGCCCCCGCTTCCTCCTCCAGCTCACTCACCTCCGGCGTCAGAGGCTTTTGTTGACGAAGAAACCGAAATGGCAAGTCAAGGTACCAAGCGGACTGCAAGCACCCTCAACCCCGGCAAAGCGGATGTCAAGGTTTGGGACGGCACCGAGTGGGAGCCTGAGTACAGGAAAGACCTGGCCTCTCTTCCTGAGGTCTTCGCCTCCGAACACCCGGAACCCCCCTTCGAAGGGCCTGCGTGTTGCGGGGCTCGTCCCTCGATTCTGAGCCTCGCATAAGTCGGGTGGCGTACTTTCACCGTTCCCTCTGCTTCTTGCCTTCCTTGCCCTTCCCCGTTCGGGTGGGCACCTTTCCTTTCTTTTCTTGGTCTTTGCCGCGGCCTTTGCCCTTGGGGCGTCGCGGGGGTCCCGGTACCTCTCTCGCGAGTCACCTCTAGGCTCCGGCTCCTCGGCTGGCACGAAGAACCAGTAGCCGGGGCAGAGGCGGGGACCGTCCGCAGCTGTCGCGGTCGCGCGGAGCCCTGCTCCTTTCCCGCGTAGTCCCGCCAGGTGTCTATATAGGGCTTGTAGGCGCCGCTCTTTGCGCTTGCGGCGGGGAGGAACTCCTCGTCCTCTTCCTCCTCGAAGGGGGGCGTCCTCTCACGCCGCTCTCTTTCTTCATTTTTTCCTGGTCCTTTTCCTTCTTGACCCGGCCCTCGTCAGGCCTTGGCTCGGGTCGCCGCGGGTCCTTGGGCTTGTCCTCCTTCTCCCGGCTCTTCTTGTCGTCACTCCTCTTGTCCTTGGAGTGCTCCTTCTCCTTCTTGTCGCCCTTCTTGTCCTTTGGTTCCTTCTTGTCACCCTTCTTGTCCTTAGGATGATCCTTCTCTTTCCTGTCGCCCTTCTTGTCCTTATAGGGCGCTGTTCCGGCTCGGCCTTCACAGCCACAGGCTCCGGTGCCGGTGGGGCTGCTGGTGCAGCATCACCGCCCGGTTGGGCGGGATGCCTCAAAAGCACCACGCGGAAGTAGCCCAGAAACTGCCCTTGCGCAGTGTACAGGGCCTGCTGGCTTGTGCCATCCGGAAAGATGGTAGCCGCTGGGCCAGGGGCTCCCGGGCGGTGGCATGTGACATGCCACGGGCTCCGCGCCCACAGGAAGTGGTGGCGGGGCCGAAGACTTCCTGGCCTCTGCCACTTGGCGGCGGGGTCTCCAGAGGAACCTCCACGCGCCGCTGTAGGAGGAACTCTCGGTCTCCCGAGCGGGGTCAGAGTCTCGCTTGCCCACTCGCCAGGTCCTTGGGCCAGGCGGTCTGGGCATCTCTTAGCGCTCGCTCCTGGGTCGGGGGCGCTTACCAGGCTCGCTGGGGCCAAAATGGCCGCTGCACTCGCGGCTTTCCACGCTGAGTGCTGCACTCCCGGCTATCCACGGTGAGTGCTGGCACGCCGGGATCAAGGCCGGGTGCAACAGGGAGCACCAAGGCCGCTTCGGGCTGGTGCAAAAGGGAGTGGCACCTCAGCCGAGAGGCGAGGCGCAAAAAGGGGCACCTCAGCCGCAAGGCGAGGCACAGAAGTGCAGTGCATTTGGCGAGGCACAACCAGGTAGTATACCTGGGGGAGCTTACCGAACCCAAGGCCCGATCTTCTCTCGCTCCGCTACCAGTATCACGAAACAGGCGCGACACACCTTTTACTGCTGGAGGTCGCAGTGACTCAAGGGCCCTACAGGTTTCGGGCCAAAAGGGCAGCAGGAGTGCTGCACACTGTACAAAGCTCACTAGCAAAACGGTCCCGCCTCGCTCCCCAGTCCCAAGCAAACTTGAAGCCAAGGCACAAAGCAGGTCATGAACCTCAGGTTCCAAGTTGCTAAACGAAACATAGGCCCTAGCACAGGGTAAGTGCAGCTGGAGTCGCATAGCCGTGCTCCCTTCCACGGATTTCTTGCCGCCAGGCCCGATGCCGATGCCTAAAGGAGCGCGAGCGGGCTCGGGGCTCGGTTTGAGTGCCAGTACTGGTAGCTTCAGCTTCTGCAGCCGAGGGACTGCAGATGCTCTGGCCAAAGGACCGGCCGATGAGGGCCGCCGCCATGTCTCCCATCACGAGGAAGAGAATCGAGGTCATCGCGATCCTCGGATGCGGGAGGAGCGGGAGCTGCCCCCCCTGTGTCTGTGTGCTCAGGAGGAGACACGGGTGCAAACATCTGGATGGCCAGCGTGCAACCCAGGGAGAAATAGCCTCAGTCACGAAACGCATTGCCTGCACACATCATCTTTGGCGAGTTCCGGCGGCCGAGCGGCTACCTCCACAGAGCCGGTCCGCCTCCTTCTCTCGGAGGATGGACTTCAGGGGCCAATGATCCCGGACGAAGGGGACGTGCACACGTAGCCAGTCCGCACCTAAGGCAGAGAATGCCCGAACTCGCTTTCTTTCTGCTGGGCCGCTGGGCCTGGACCAAATAGTTGGCTCATGCTTCCACAAAGAAGACTTCACAACATGCCGTCCCTCTTGAGCGACCCGCCCAACTGCAAGTTGCTGTGCACTCAAGTTCACAGCTGGCTGACAGCAGGTTCAAATCTGGGCCCACGGATGAGACAAGCAAAACCACCACGACGAGCACGCGTTGACGGCCGAGAGTCGATTCGCGCAGTGGCAGGCTGCAGCGCGCGCACTCGGCCGCACCAGCGAGGCCGACGCGTGCTTCGGCAGATGCAGATTCACGCACTCGGCCGTCCGACCTTTAAGAAAAACATTCGCTGCGTGCGGCGCCACAGCACTTTTTCCGTCCGGCCGCAGTCTGACACGCTACACGGAAGACAACCGGGATCGCCAAAATAGGGGCGGGTTTACGATATGCGATCACCCGGGATCACCTAATGAGGGGGCGAGTTGAAGATACGAAAGCAACCGAGATCATCAAAGGAGGGGGCGAGTTCAAGAAATGTGATCAATCGGGATCGTCAAAGGAGCGGCGCGTTGAAGAAAAGTGATCAACCGGGATCGCCAAAGGAGGAGGCGCATTTAAAAATTGCTGAGCTGAGACCGCAAAATCAGGGGGGGCGGGTTTAAGAAATTGAATGAGTTGGAGTCGCCCAATGCGGGGCGCGATTAAGAAATGTGGTGAAATGTGGTCAACGGAATCGCCAAATGAAGGGGGGCGTGTTTGAGATAAGTGATCGCCAAATCAGGGCGCGGGCTGAAGAAATGTGACGATCATATTCCCACTGCTTGAATTGCAGCGTTCCTCGTGCTCGAATGGCGCAGCCAGCGCTTGCCTCGTGCGTTGCTAAGGCTTGAATCGCGTGCTGTGGTGCTTGTTTCGGCTGGTGCTTGAATCACCTTCTTCTGGTGCTCGAATCGTGCGTCTGGTGCTTGGATCGCTAACGCCACGACGAGCAGCGGGACGCCAGTACTAACCCGACGACCAAGACAACAAGGATCACGAGAAAGCACCAACCGCCACCACGGCCACCAAGGGGCCATGAAGCTGAAGGCAGGAATGGCAGGACCGAAGGAACCACCCTCACAGTGTGTCCCAACTGACATCCGAGATGCTTCGAGTGTTTTCATTCAGTGCTTGGGCTCTGGGCAACCGAGACCCCCCATAAGGAGTCAGCCAGGCTCCCGGCTGACACCGAGCACCGTGATCAGCCAGCAGAGCTGCACGCAGAAACCTCCGAGAGGTTTTGATCTTTGGCAGCGGCATGTCATGACACTGTCTTTCTTTGGCACCCGGCTTCTGGACACGCCATGAGTGAGCAGCAGCTGGTACACCAGGGGAACCTTCCAGGCACATCCAGGCACCAGAAAGGCGCGTCGTGGCGTCGTGGCGTCGCAGCTGAGGCCGCACCAGCAAGCCGCACAGGTGGAAGATCTTGCCTGGCACAGGCGTACAGCCGTACAGCGGATCACAGGCCTCAAAGTCAGTCTCAAAGTGCCGGGTCCCAAGCGCTCTATCTCCGTCGCAGTCTTTTTCACCTCGCCGAAGGAGCTTGCTGCGCCGCGTCTCAGTCTCTCCGCGTGCCTTGTGCATCGCCACTCCAGCATCGGCCAGAAGGCGGCGCACGGCCTGCAAACCCAAGCCACCAAAGCCATCACCGCCATCACCACTCTGCAATGCGCATTTCTTGCAACTCTCCCGTGTGAGCAGGCAAGAGCCTGAGGCCGCAAGCTACGGATCGTGATGCCAAAGACCAGCGCTGCCAGCGCAAGCACCTCAGAGACCGTCTGCGGCTCTGCTCCTCAAAGAGGCTCTGCTCTGTGTCGTCGCTCGCTCCCGCTCGGGGCCCGGGGCCCGGCAGTCATGTATGCTGTGAGAAACGGCTGCGAAGGTAGCGGCAAGGCCTCTCAGAAGGCTTTGGACAGGCACTCACAGGCACTCACTGTGGCCTCTTCGGTGGTGACCCATTCTTTGCCTCAGATCCAGAACCCGCAACTTCCGTCCCGGGTGCAGAGAGAAAAGGGCTGCCGGCAGTAGGTGGTGTTTGGCATCAGCCTTAGTGCTGCGGACTTCGCACAGCTTCTTGTGAGCTGTGGGACAAGTGCCGGGCTACGGCGTCTCGACTAGAACTACATGGTCTACATGACTGCATGCACATGGGCTTGAGAAGCACTTCGCCTCACTGGATGGATGTGCTGTCAGCGGAAGAAAGCTTAGGAGCTCGACAGATTCCACTGAATCAGAGGCTGGTGGCTCAAAATTTTGACTCTTCCTCGCCGTGCCTCCACGTGCTGCACTGAAGGCCCCTATGGGTCTGCATTATGGAGTAAATCTAGTTTCATGCAGAAATGCCACTCTAACCGAACACAATGATCAAGACCAAGAGTGAGCCACGCAGCAACTCGTTTTGCACTATGCATGCAGCCACGTGGCTCCCTCAACTCACGCAGATGTGCTCCGTCGAACCGTAGGTTCAAAGTCTTCTGATACTTCAAGCCCTGAACTGTCTGCAAACGTATGAACCCTGATGTGTGAAGCCGAGGGCCGTTGCGGCTCCTCGAAGCGGAGTGTCTTCGCCTCTCCTTCTCATGGGCTTCTGTACACCAGCCCTGCCCAAACGCTTCCTTTACGAGGCCAAAAGGGCCGCCACAAAGGCCTCCGCTCAGAGAGACGCCGCTCAGAGACACGTCGACAGCGATCACCTCATATGATGCCAAGGCATCGCTTCGCAGATGCTTCTCCATGGCTTCTCTACGCAGCGAGAGCCGACAACACTGCTGACCGACTTCTCACATGCTGGCAGCACTGCTCAAACACAGGTAGAGCTTCCTCTCTTCGACAATGTTTTTGCTCGCTTCGACAATGTTCGACGAGCAGAAATAGTCTCGGTGAAACCACACAGACAACACCTGGCCGAAACGGTTCAAAGCACAACGCAAAAGGCACAGAAATATCAGGAAGGCATGGCCTTAGCCTTCCGCCTCCGCTTCTGCCGCTTCCAAAGCCATTCGGAGCCCAGCCACCGCCTTTTCGTAGGCCGCCCGGGTAAAGCCTAGCACGGCCACGCGCTCAGACGAAGAGCCCGTGGCGGGCACTCCCACTGCCGCGGTGGCGGCAGGCCGACGCCTCTTCCTCAGCAGATCTTTGGCGGCTCCCTGTGTCGATGCTGAGGGGCTAGGGGCTTGGGGCCGGACTTGGGCGCGCCGGGTATTTGGCCCTTGCCGCTGGACAGCGGGAAGCTGAAGGCAAGGGAAGCTGCCGGGCTAAGACCTCGTCCTGAGACATGACTACCGACAGCTCGGGCAGAGTTCAAACTGCCGGCAAAGGCAACAGCACGGCCATCCAGAGAGCTACCTCTCTCGCGGTAGAAGTAGGGCCGAAGCTTCACTCCCGTATACAGAGCCTCTTTCAGACATCGCGCCAGGAGGAGGAAATGAAGAAATAGCCGAGGGCCGCTCCTCTGAGCTGTCAGCTGACCTATTGGACCTGGAACGGGGCCCCTAAGCCCCTACGCGCCGCCTCTCTCGGGCACTGCTCGGAAATGTTTGAGACCACTGGATGTTTTCTTCAGCATCGCCTTTGTGCAGCATGGGTGCAAGTTCCAACGGCAGGTTCACGAAGCGCGTACTGGCCCCGGTGTGTCTGCACTCCAAGCCCTTGCGCCAGGCTTTCGCTTTCTCCGAGAACTGGCGCAGGTTCAGGCATGTCAGGAAGCCACAGCGAGAAGCATCCGCAGCATCGTCCCCGTCCTCCTGTGCCACCTGTGCCTCCTGTGCCTGTGCATTGCTCTGCTTGACTTCCCGCTCGCTGCCCTCGGACTCGCTGCCCTCGGACTCGCTCTCTTCCTTTTCCTCTCCTCCTGACTTAATCGTCGTCCCGATGTTCACCTGTTCCACGATGCTGTCCGCTAGCCCAGAGAAGTCCAAGTCTGCACAACACAAAACGCCTGTGCAAAAGGAGCTCACGAAACTATTGAAGTCGGATTCGTCGGGATCGTTTAAAGCTGTGACCGGCTTTGTGCTTCTCTTGCTTCTCCCTCTCCTCCCTCTCCTGTTTCCTGGGGCCCCGCTTCCGCTTCATGTTTTGGGCCGGCTCGTGCTGCGTGCAACGATGCAGGGCAAGAAGTAGAAAGCAAAAACAAGAAGGGAAGAACGAGCGCAGAAGCTGCCATGCTGGCACGAACCAATGCTACGTGAACCGGTCTTTCCCCGAGGCACTTCGTCCCGTCCGAGGCCGATCATGGCCACTCCCCGCTGCAAAGCGCGGCAGCGGCAGCTCTTTCGAATTTGTGACCTCAGCTCCCAGCCGACAGTTAGCTCTCGCAATAAGGAACAAGGAACCGTCCCTTTCTCAGGGGCTTACAGCCTCGGCCTCAGCCGATGGGCGCTCGTGGCCTGCGGACGAAGGTGGAAGCGAAGAGCGCCGATGTGTGGAACTTTCGGTCTCAGAGGTCCGGGCCCAGGCAGCGAGGCTTCTCCAGGCCCCGGAGTTTCCGGCGCTTCCGAGGCCTCAGCAGGCCCAGCAGCCACCTCTGCAGGCTGTGCTTGATTTGAACGGGCCTTCTTGGTTTCGAGTCTACGGTGCGGTGCGGTGCAGTGCGGT